>OVBA01000273.1:0-78167 GCA_900406435.1 Lepidium aucheri
GGCCTCGAAGTAACTCGAACTAGGTTCATCAACCGAACAAATAGGGTCACATGATCCTGATGAGTCCAATAAATCTCGTGGATCATTTAAAAAACAATCCTCTTTAAATTCAATCACCAAACAAAACGAGAAAGACATAGAGTTGCATTTTTTTTAGCAATGACCATCGATTACTACAAACAATTAATTGCTTTTCCAGTCAGTATATGAAATTGTTATGAATATTGAATTGCATAGAAGAAAAGATGAAGAAAAACCCAAACCTCATCGAGTGGTTGGGATTGATCTTCAAGAGAAGGAGGAGAAGAAGAAGAACTCCTTATATTATCCTCTACCCTAACAAGAACACCATGTCTGGATAACTTCAAGGCTGTAATTCCAGAGAGTTTCGAAAAAAAGACATTCTGCGGCAATCGAGTGGAGAGAGAGAAAGGGGATGAAGTCGCGATGGCGTGCCTGTTCGTCAACTGACGCGGCGGCGCAAAGTGTGAGCCGATAAGAAACACCGCCATCGGCAAACACCGGAGTGAAATTGAAGTGGCGGAGAAAGAGAGGACCAATGACAATTGAACGCGTCATCGGTTCTTAATCCGTAAATCGTTTCTTAAATAAGAAACGATCCTTACGTTTTTTTTTATTTACATTTATTTTTATACACAATTAACCTTAAGAAACCACTAAAATCCCGCCGATAATCCTGCTCTAAGACCATCCACAATGGAAGTTTCTCACAAGAGTTTCTCATCAAAAAAATAATATTAAAAAATTAAATAATATTATTTTATTGAGAGAGTTTCTCAAAAAAAGGCAAGAGAGTCTCTCATTTGAGAAACTATGGGTGGGAGTTCCAAGAATTTTAAGAAACTCTCATAATAAATATTATTATTTATTATTTTATTTTTTGTTTGAGAAACTCCATGAGAGACTCCCATTGCAGATACTCTAAAAAGATGAGAAAGATTAAAAAGAGGAGAGAGTAAAAAGATGAGAGAAAGTAAAAAAGAAGAGAAAGAGTCAAAAGATGAGAGAGAGTAAAAAAAAGAGAGAGAGTGAAAAAGAAGAGAGAGAGTAAAAAAGAGGAGAGAGACTAAATAGATGAGAGAGACTAAAAATAGGAGAGAGAGTAAAGAAGAGGAGAGAGAGTGAAAAGAGGTGAGAATAAAAACAAAAAATGATAAAAAGAAGAGAAAGACTAAAAAAGACGAGAGAGAGTAAAAAAAGAAAGAGTAAAAAGAGGTGAGAGAATAAAAAAGATGAGAGGGAATGAAAAAGAGAAGAGAGAATAAAAAAAAGAAGGTCAAAAGAAGAAAGAGAGTAAAAAAGGAGAAAGAGTAAAAAGGTGAGAGAAAGTGAAAAGATGAGAGAAAGTAAAAAAAAATGAGAGAGAGTAAAAAATGAGAGACAATAATCTTTTAAATAATAAAATAATGTAAGAGATTCATTAAGAAAGTCTCTCAAATAAAAAACTTTTATAGGGATTCTTAAAGTTTTTAATAATAAAATAATCTAACAAACCCTCTAAAAACCTAAAAATCCCTTAATAATGGTGGTCAATAAATTTCTCATGCATATGCTCTTATTAGGATCCACAATTTTTTTTTTTTAATCAAAACGTTTCTGTCTTCTTCGGACCGAAAAGGGTTAAGAAGAAAAAGCACGACGACAAAGCCTGTCTTTATATATTCCAAAGTCAACTCATTAGGGGGGCAATCTAATTTTCTCTTGTCCTTTTGGTGTTGTCTTCATCTTCCTCCAGTTTTTCTTTTTTTTTGTTAACTATATTTATTATTAATTTTGCTTGTACTCGACATATGTCAGTTACCATACTCGGATAAAAATGAAGCCAAACAAATCTATCTTGAGAGGTAACTTGATCATACAATACAGCTATACGAAGAAACAAAAAGATTTCTTAGATAACATTAAAAGACATATAGATTTTGAGTTAGTTTACCCCTAACCCTCATTTTTCATAACCCTAAGACATTATTATTATTATTATTTTAATAATCATGAAAGCTATACTGATAAAACATTCCTCCATTTCCGTACTTCTGCACCTTAGCTGCATCAAATCCACCTTCATAATCAGCCCAACCAATCTCTCCATGATGTCTCACTTCACCAAATCCGTTTCCTTCGATATTGACTTCCGGGAGACGAAAATCTGTGTGAAATCCAGTGTCCGGCATCGTCCGGTAAACACCAACCGACGGTTGGATGGTTTTTGGAGGTGTAGAAACATGTTGAGAGATAGGTTTGGGTAAGAAGCCTTGAACAATTTCTTGAAGAAGACCAGATCCAGCTGGTTCTGGTTCAAAGATTGAGATCATGTTCTCATTGTCAATGGTACTTGATCTCTTCGCTTTAGGGGAGAGATCTTCGGAGGCATCGTTAACGTTAGTGAAGGACTCGTGAACGACGTCGTTTACGTTTGAGAGATTACAAGGCGGGTAAGCGAAAGGAGTTATCGGAGAAAGAGTATGAGAGTTTAAAACCTCGCGTAGAAGGAACATATTCATCGGAGGAGTTGAGAAAAGACGATGGTGGTAGGAGTCAAGAGAAGGCATTGGGTAGACGAAATTGGTTCGAGCTTTAAGACCACGCATGGCTCGAGCGGCGCAGTCGTATGCACAAGCTGCTTCCTCTGCCGTGTCAAATGTCCCGAGCCATCGTCTCTCCTTTGACAATGGGTCGCGTATTTCAGCAGCATAACGACCCCATGGCCTACGTCTCACGCCTCGGTACCTCATGGTAGAGCCACCAGAAGCCCCGGCTCCGGAGGCTGATTTGGCCGTGGTTACACCTCCGGGAGAGCTAGGAGCGGCGGAGGAAGGTCTCGATGGCTTTCTCTTCAGAGACTGGTTGTTAGTTTCTTTGAGCTCAGCACCTTCGAGTCTCATAATTGCTTCTTCCATGGTTGACCTAACAAAGGTTTCTTTTAACTTGACTAAGAAGGTTTTTGTTTTGTCTCTGATTTTATAAGGGTTTTGAGGCACCTGAATGTGATGGTAGCTGAATACGTATTTATAGAGTAAATTGATAATAATAAAAGTATATAAATATATATATATATATATATATATTGTCCTTGTTGACTTATGACTCTGTGAGAGATGCAGAAAGCAAAAGTACGTTTAACGAAGTTCATGTTCCACGTTTGAACTTTTATGTCTTTTTATCTTTTTATTTCCTTCTACGGACTTACATAAACGCAACGTAAATAAATTGCATGTCTTTTCGATAAGTAACAATGTCATAATTATTATATACCATTTTTATCCTAACCCTTTAAACCCTACTTTCTAATTGTCAGAGTTTAAAGCTATCTCGGTAATGTTAATATATATCTTTTTCGATTTATTCTTTTGTTTTAACTTTTAAGTGAAAAACATGAATCTTTTAGACAACTTTCTTGAAATTTTTTAATAGTTCCATGTTTGAAATTAGTCGTAATAAAAATGATACACTGAATTACCATTTTTAAAAATCTTCTCATCTCTCGTTAATTTCTACCTTTCTACATACAAAATTATTAACACTAGAAATAAACAGTTTCAGAGATTAACATATTAACATACATTATTTGAACACTATTTGTTATAAGAGTATAGATATGGAACAGAGACTTTTGTAATTATATCTTCTCACATTAGGTTAATGTACTATGTATATAATGTAAACGTGATATCTAACAAACTTGATTCAGCCTCTTATCTTTTACGGTATCAGAGTTCCGATACCTAATCAGATTCAAATCTCTTTGGCCGCCCACACTTCTCTCAAGATCGATGGCTATATCTCCCATTTCTTCTCAAAAAACTCTCATCGTGACTGAACAGATGACACTTCATAATGTCAACATGATCAATGTCACCAAGCTAAATTCATCTAATTTTCTCATGTGGTCTTGTCAGATTCATGCTCTACTAGATGAATATGAACTCGCCGGCTACATTGATGGTACAACCATCCCTCTTCCTCAGACCTTGACTTCTCAGACAGGAGTCACTCCAAATCCAGCGTATTCTCTATGGAAACGTCAGGATCGGCTAATCTACAGTGCATTGCTTGGAGCAATCACTAATTTGCTTCAGCCAATACTTGCTACGAAAACAACATCGGCTGAAATCTGGGATACACTCACAACCACATATGCCAAACCGAGCAGAGGGCATATCAAGCAACTCAAACAGCATATCAAAAATTGGACCAAGGGATCAAAGAGCATTGCGGAATATTTCCAAGGATTGACTACTCGATTTGATCAACTAGCATTATTGGGTAAACCTCTTGATTATGAAGACAAGATTGAGCAAATCTTAGAAGGACTTACCGAAAAATAAGATGATTGTTGATCAAATTGAAGCTAGAGAGACCACACCATCTCTTAAGGAATTACATGAGAAACTCATTAATCATGAAATAAAGGTTTTGGCTCAGGTTACAGCTGAAAACGTGCATCCTGTTATAGCAAATGCTGCCATGTATTGTGACCCTAATTAGTCATCTCAACCACGCAATCAACAACAATCAAATCCGAGAAACAATAATTCTCAGAACCAACAACAGAATTTTCAAAGATCAGATCAATGACAAGCTCGTGGCTATCAAGGAAAATGTCAGCTTTGTGGAGTGTTTGGCCATAGTGCTCGACGGTGTTCTCAGTTTGTGACCACACACAATCCGCAGCATACATCTCAGGCTTCTACTCCATGGCAGCCACAAGCGAACATCACCACTTCTCAGCCGTATGATCCAAACAATTGAGTTCTTGATAGTGGAGCTACACACCACTTGACATCCGATCTCAATAACTTGTCCCTACATCAACCCTACAATGGAGGTGAAGAAGTGGTGATAGCAAATGGCTCTGCGATGCCAACCTCTCATACTGGTTCAGCTTTGCTTTTAACTCCTACTACATCTTTGCAACTATCTGATATTCTTTATGTTCCTTCAGTACATAAGAATCTCATTTCAGTCAACCGGTTATCTAATACTAATCAACTGGAATAGATCTTATGTTCTTCTTTGCTTAACACATAGAAGTTCGTTCTTGCATGTAGTATTTCTCCCTCGTTCTTTTCAGGTGAAGGATCTCAAAACGGGGGACAAATTACTCCAAGGCAAAGCTGAGCATGGGCTGTACTTGTGGCCGAGATCACCACTACCTGTTCAAGCCTTTTCTGCCTCACCATCTCCAACAACAACCTTATCATCTTGGCACTCTAGATTGGGACACCCATCATTTTCTATGCTTAAAATCATTATTTTGAAATTCTCATTACCCGTTTCTTTGCAAACTCAGTTCCATTGTTCTGATTGCTCTATTAATAAAACTCATAAACTTCATTTTTCCACCACAACCATTACTTCTACTCGTCTACTTGAATATATCTTCTCTGATGATTGGACTTCACCTACTTTATCCACATAAAACCACAAATACTACCTCATCTTTATTAATCATTATTCTCGCTATACTTGGCTATACCCACTCAAACAAAAATCCCAAGTACATCAGATGTTTACTACCTTTAGAGCTCTTGTGGAGAACCATTTTCAGACCAAGATTGGCACACTATACTCAGACAATGGAGGCGAGTATGTAGCTCTTCGACAATACTTAGCCTCCTTTGGCATTTCGCATATGAAAACACCACCACATACACCTGAGCATAACGGTATCTCTGAACGCAAGCATCATTATATTGTTGAAATGGGTTGACACTTCTCAGCAAAGCTTCCTTACCACGGTCGATTGGTCATACGCTTTCCAAGCTGTAGTGTATATGATCAATAGAATGCCATCGCCAGTTATTGATAATGCCTCACTTATGCTCGTCTATTTAAACAAGAACCAAATTACCTCAAACTGAGAGTTTTCGGATGCTTGTGCTATCCCTAGTTGCGTCCGTACTCATTGAACAAGCTTGATACTCGCTCAGCAGCTTTTGTTTTCTTGGGTTCCTCCTTAACACAATCGGCTTATCTTTGCTTAAACCCACTCAATTCATGCCTCTATTGCTCACGCCATGTACAATTTGTAGAGGATATCTTCCCTTTTGCACCCTTATCCAAATCCATCCACATTGAAGAAGTTGCAGACATTGAAACCCATTCTCTAGCTCGAAATTCCACTACCACAACCATTCCGGTCCAGTTACCTGTACAGCTCATCTCAACTATAGTGGAGTCACCCTCGTCTTCTGGTCCTTTGCTTGTCAAACACTTGCTATCACAGTCTCTGGTGAATCCTCTGCAACAGTCTCTGTCTCCCTTGTCTTCGCCAACACAAACAGAACCAGGTATTGGGCCTAATTGATCCTCTTTGGCCCATACCAATGAATCTTCTGAAACAAGCCCACTAATCCTAGCCCAAGAACAACAACATCTTCCAAGCCCTATAACACAATCACCTCCTCCTTCGCAAATGGAGCGTACGGATCCTGCATCACATCCACCCGAAGGCAATATTCATCCAATAAAAACAAGAGGAAAGAATCGAATTGTGAAACCAACCAGAAAACTAAATCTTCTAGGTGCTGTTTAAGATGCCAAAGCAGAACCCATAACAATTACACAAGTTCTGAAAGATCCAAACTAGCGAGCAGCATGTACTGATGAGGTCAACGCGGTAATTAAAAATCATACCTATGATCTTGTGCCTCCACATCCCTCGCAGAACGTTATAGATACATGGTGGTTATTTACTCTCAAATACCATTATGATGGGACGCTCTCCCGTCATAAAGCTTGTTTTATAGCAAGAGGGTTTAATCAGGAGTACAGAAAGGATTACGCAGAGACTTTTAGTCCGGTAGTGAAGTCCACAACAATTCATCTGGTACTGGCAATAGCAGTGACACAAGATTGGGTAATACGACAACTCGATGTGAATAATGCGTTCTTACAAGGGAGATTGACTGACAAAGTATATGTTACTCAACCACCAGGATTCATTGATAAAGATAAACCCAATCATGTTTGTCGTCTTCGCAAAGCCCTCTATGGCCTACAACAGGCTCTGCGTGCTTGGTATGAAAAGTTAAGACACTATCTTCAATCTATTGGTTTTGTGAATTCTCTTACAGATGCCTCAGTGTTTATCTACCATAAGAATGCACTACTTTTTTATGTTCTCGTTTACGTAAACGACATTGTGGTCATGGGTAACAACTCTGTTTTTGTTGCGCATTGTATACATCTTCTTGGCACAAGATTCTCAATCAAAGACATGGGTAAACTGACCTATTTTCTTGGCATTGAGGCCACACGTATCAAGCATGGACTCCATCTGATGCAGCGTAAGTATATCACCGACGTGCTTACACGCACCAAAATGTTCGAGTCCAAATTAGTGTCTACACTAATGACTCCCACGCCTAAGCTATCTCTCCACTCTGGTACTCCTCTCGTGGATTCATCAAATAGTTGGCAGTTTGCAATATTTGTCTCGTACACGACCTGATCTATCGTATGTTGTGAATAAACTCTCTCAGTATATGCATAAGCCGATATATATGTATTGGAATGCCGTGAAACGCGCTCTCAGGTATCACGGATGGTGGCTTTATTCTTGCAAAATCTCCACTGTCTTTGCATGCCTTTTTGGATGTCGATTGGGCCGGTGACACGGATGACTTTGTCTCCACGCATGCATATGTTGTATACTTGAGCAAGACACCAATTTCATGGTCCTCGAAGAAACAGACTGGTGTTGCTCGATCCTCTACGGAAGGAAAATACAGAGCCGTGGCAAATGCCACTTCAGAGTTACGTTGGATTTATTCCTTACTCACGGAATTACACATTCACCTTCCGTCTACACCAGTCATATATTGTGATAACATTGGTGCTACATATTTATGTGCAAACCCGGTTTTCTATTCCCTAAATAAAGTACATGCATTGAATTATCATTTTGTTCTTGGAAATATTCAATTTGGTGCATCAAGGGTTACACATGTGTCGACGCATAATCAGTTAGCTGATGTTTTAACAAAACCACTTCCACGATCACGGTTTCAGGAGCTTATATACAAGATTGGAGTCATACATATGCCTCCATCTTGAGGGGGCGTATAAGAGTATATATATGGAAAGGAAAGTTTTGTAATTATATCTTCTCACATTAGGTTAATGTACTATGTATATAATGTAAACGTGATATCTAATAAACTTGATTCAGTCTCTTATCTTACATTTGTTTCACCTACTTTCTTGGTATATTTTCTTTAGTGATGTTATAGACTTAAACCACCTTTACTTGGTTGAGTTAGTTTTAATCGTGTAGTTATGATGATTTAGATAATCGTTCCGACATTATACTTCGATCCTTTTCTACTACAAATAATATATTAAAAAAATTTAAAATAAATATTAAAATATAAATCGTATTTTTTCAATCCAAATGACAAAAAAAAACTAAACTTATTTTAAATATTTATGAGAATTAATTTGTAATAATTAATGTTATTGTAAAATAAATAAATTACAGTGGTTAATTAACTTATAATATTATATGAACAGTAAAAAAGCATTTACAAAGTAATTTGTAGATGTTGAGGTATTGAGAATCGTGAAATTATGATTATGAGTTAATAAGACTCGCGGCGCTCAGAAATTGTTCCTTCTACATGAAGTTGTGTTTTGTCTGTTCTTCTTACGAGATTATGGTCGATTTGCTTATTTAGGGTGTTCTTTATTTTTATATTTTTATCTGTAAACCAAAATCACAACTAGGGCTCTTTCTTCTTGGTGTGTAGCCTCTTTAGGATTTTGCTATTGATGTTTCGATTGTGACTAATGACCCTCTCTCATTTACCGAACATTAATCTTATCAATTAATCAGTATCATATGTTACTTTTAGTGGATTGATTTCATTTTGCATTTTACTATTTAAAACGTCCTAATTTTCTTTTACAGTTTTGATTGATTAATGTGGGTTGAGTTTCTTAAATCTATAGAAATACGATCATCACTTGTGATATATATTAATACTTTGATCATATGAATCGAATGCGATTATCATGTACAAATTAAAAGATTAACAAAGCTCATGCACAACTCCAAAATAAATATAACGATTATTGCTAAATTGCGTGCAGTTTTATGTCGTGAATAATTATAAAGACTGGAAAATATATGTACGTAAAGCTCTTCGGGGAGGAACACATAACACACAAAAACTAAATTTATCAACAAAAATGTTTTTTTTGTTTTGTTTTAACTTTTATATTATATACCAAAATAAGAATTCAAGTTTACTATACACTACACATTCTTAAAGACAAGAAAAACCTGAAGTGGAAAGACAGTCAGCTGAGACAAACAGATATAATTTCATAAAGGAAAAGAGATCCATCCGAAATAGAATAGTAAGAGAGATTGATGAGAGTTGTGCCTTGCAGAGAAGGAGATAAGGCTATTACGTAGCATACGATCAATGACTGATCAGATCGTTATTGCAGGAGAAGATTCACTTGTGAAGACTCTAGAGTTTCTTTCGCGCAATATGTAGTAGGAGACAACCTAGGAGATGAACTTCTAAGGTGAGCTCCAAGTTGCATATGTGTGGCTTAGATAGAACAGCTAGAGTCAAGTCAAGAGAGATACATGGGGAGTGGAACTTGAGATTTGAGTTGCAAAAGGCAGTTATACCTCAGTTGAGAGAATAAGCAGATAACTAATAAGCGCTCATAAGATCAATGGTAAAGCTGGCAGAGAGGACATGCGAGGGGAACTTGAATTCCCCAAGATAATAGTCTGTCACGGGTAGGGAGGGGATGCAACCTAGCAAGCCACATGATGAAGGAAAATCTAGGAATTGCTTCCTTGAACCAGATAGCATTGGTTCATGCAAGTCGAGGGAGAGGCGATCAAAGTTTTAACCAAGTGTCCTTCCAGGAGAAGTGTGTTGATGATGTTGTTAATGTTGACCTCCAAATATAGGTGTCTGAACAGTCGGATGGCTGAGGAGGGGGAATAGCTAGAATAGCACTGCAAAGGAGTTGTACTTGAGACGAGCATGGGAAGGGAGAACTCATTTTCTGTTTGTAATTGCGCCTAAGATGAGGCTATCAACGGGAATGCCCAGTAAGCAGGGTCCATCAAGCCCAACCAAATTTAATAGTTATCCTAAATTCTTCTAAGGATCTAGCCAAAACTTGAAAGATTCACCATTTTTGAGTGTAGGACATGAAGGTAAAGAATAAAGTCTTCAGCTTGATCCAGGTGCAGAAGTTGCTAGAGAGGTGGGGGAAGGATTACTCTGCCAAAAAGAATAGAGGCGAAAGATGTTGCTGTGAACCCTAGCGACCCAAAGTGATCTTGATGCTAAGAAAAAACTCCACAATTGTTTCAAACAGAAGATGATTTTAAAATCTTCAAGATGTCGCAAACCTATGTCTCCTTCGAACTTTGGTTGACATATATCTTTCAAACAAACACGAGCAGGGGAAAATTTGTTCCTCCATAAAAAAGACAAACATAGTGAATCAATTTTGAAGTAGAATAGATAAGGAGCGAGAATACCTAGCTCCAAAAGTTGACCATGCTGTATATGATAAAAGAGATTAATGTTACTCGGCCAAAAAAGGAGAGGTAATTTGTGGTCCATGAATGAATCTTGCTTGTTATTCTCTTGATAAGGGGCTGAAGTGTATACATGGTAATTCACTTTGCTAACAGAAGGATACCGAGGTATCTAGTGGGAACTGATCCAAGAGTAAAGTTAATTTGCTAGCTAATGGCAAGAGAGTCTGCACGAGAGTATCCTGTTGTGAACAACTCAAATTTCAAAGGATCCATATTGAGGCCTGATATCGAGTGGAAATGGTTCATCGCTTGCATAATTCTTCTGAGGGAGTGTGAAGAGCCATAAAAGTAAACAAATAGATCCTCAGTAAACAAAAGATAAATAATTGTTGGAGGGAAGCATTTTGGATGGGGTTGAATCTGGCCAGTGATTATAGCTACATCTAGCAAATGTGACAAAACCTCTATAACAAGAATGAAATGGTAAGTGGAGATGGGATCATCTTTGTAGAGTCCCTTTTTACCAGGAAACAATCTAGCGTGCTCGCCATTAATGGATATAGAAAACCTGGCGGAAGATATGCATTTCTTGATCCACACACAGAACAGAGAAGGGAAAGATTGAGCTTCAAAAAAAATTCAACAAAATCGTAGCATCCTGTATCAAAGGCTTCTCGGATGTAGACATTGAGAATTGCTGCTTAGGAGAATTCAACTAACCATATGGTTCAATGAGCTCTATTGCCAGCAACACATATTCACCTGAGTAGTAACCTTTGAGGAAGGATGACTAGTCGGACGATATGCAAGCTTTAAGGAGAGGTTTGAACTTGTTTGCCAGAATTTTGGAGATGACCTAGTACACCAAGTTGCAATTGCTAATAGAGCGGTAACCATTGACCTTGCTTGCTTCTGTAAACTTTGGGATAAGAGCATGGTATGATCATTTGAAGTCCTTTAGAATATATCATGGGGAAAAGTCATGAAAGATAGCAACAATAACATTAAAGCCAACAATATTCTAGAAGGCAAGAAAAATTCTACAAAGAATTTGTCTAGATCGGAGCTCTTGTTGAGAGGCATTTTACAGATGGCACTGGTGATTTCTTCAAGAGAAACTGGCTTAGTAAGCGCAGCTGCTTGGTCTGTTGAACACCGGAAAGGCAAAGCTCGTGAAGATATGCTACGGTGGAAGAACAAGAAGGCAGGTCAGTATGGCTAATAATAGACTTGAAGTAATCAACGCATCCGCTTTCAGTTGGTCACAGTCTAGGATTTTCTAATTGTTGGCATCATAGAATAAGTGAACGGTCTAGGATTTTCTCATTGTTGGCATCAGAGAATAAGTGATTATGGTTATGAGCTGCTCGATTAATAGCTATTATGGAAAAAATGAGGAGTTTATACCCCTAAAGCATGCACGTTCCCTTGCTTCATATTCAATAGTTGCTGTTACAGAATCTGGGTTAGTGAGGAGACGGATGTGCAAAGCATTGAGAATCTATGATTGTTCCTTGACTCTTGATGTTATGCCGCTAAAGTGCAATTTTTTAAGGCGACAAAGCACTGGTTTGAGGTCTTTTCGTGATCTCTAGAGCTTGAATTGTGTTGATCCTTAGAAATAGGATGGGGCCATAAGTGAGAGATTGCTTGGGAGTACTCCAGTCTAGGTGATCTGCAACATGGATAAAAAACTTGAAAGGGAGGTTAGGACGCTTATCAAGAGAAGGACTGTGGAAAAGAATTGGAGCATGATCAGATTGGATCAAATCGAGGAGCTCAACAAAAGATTCAAGAAATGTCGAGACCCAATAGTGGTTAGTTAGCGAGTGATCAATCTTCTTTGAGGTGGGATTGTCCACTTGGCTATTCCACCATGAGAAAATAGGGCCCTTGGCAAGAGCTTCCAAGAGATTTGCATCATTCAGCACAAGGATAAAATTATCGATGCTAGAAGTGTCAATTTCCTGAGAATGAGAGTTAGAGTATTGAGAGATGCGGATGATCTGATTGAAATCTCCGAGAAATGGTCCAAGGGAAGTGTGATGCTGGAGATGAGTCGTGAATGGATTTGAGTTCCTCCTAATGTCCAATCCTATCTTCAACTTTGTTAAAACCATAAGCAAAGAAAACAGTGAAGCAATATTGTCTACATGTAAAAAGCAGTCATAAGTTATAAGATGAGTGAGGAAGAATAAACCGTTATGATAATTCTATGATCCAAGCTGTTTCATGGTTATCAAAATTGTCATAGAACTTCCAACCATACGGAAAGGATTTCGCAATTTTCATAACAATGTGTGGGTGAATGTGTATCTCAAGGAAGGCACCAAAAATTGGTTTCTGAAGAAGTATTCAGTGTCTCAGCATTGTTTGTCTATTGTGACTATTTAAGCCAAAAATAAACCATACAATAAAAATATAATATAAGATGTGGTTAGGCAGAAATAGAGGCCTTGCGACGATCATTTTCTGATTGGAGACTAGAGTGAAAAAGTTATCAGACTCATAGGAGATCATGAGGTTAGGGGGTGAGGACCGTAGGAGCTACCTAAAGTAGAGCTTCGATTGGGTTTGATGGAACATAAGGCTTCTTACAGATGACATAAGAGAGGGATGGTTGGATGGTGATATTAACTAGCATCTTTGATTCTTGGAGAGGATGAGGTAAAATTGCAAAAGGTGGCTCAAGAGGAGATGAAAGACTGGAGAAGTTTTGCTTTCTTTTTCACTAGCGACATTGGTTGGGGGAGGATAGTGGAGAGATGTGGTTGCTTCTTGCTGTGAGACCTGCTTGACCCTGGAGAGACCGAGTCCTTGCGATGGGGTGGGGTAGTTGAAGTATGAGTTTGAAGAGAACAAGAATGAGATTTAGAGAACGAGCGCAAAGAAGGCTTTTGGTTGAGATTTTGAAGGCTTTGGGTGCTTAACTGGCGGAAGCTTCGAGGGCACTAAGAGACAGTATGGCCAAAGAGATTGCAATTAGAATATTTGGGAGAGAGCCAAGGGTAAGAGACTTTGATTTTAGACTCACAACCATCCTCAAAACTGGAGACAATCTTGAGGGAAGGGTTGATGTGAGGTCAACTTTGATGAGCAGCTTTGCAACTTCAAATGACTCCTTGCAGAGAGTTTTTGGCGAAATGATACAACTTAGGCTTTCCTTGTTAAACAAGATGTATGGGTGCCAACAACAGAGACTTGTGCTTTGGTGATGGGACTGGTGTCTGGTGCAATGTATGGAGACCAAGGAGCAACTCTCATGGCGTGTTCAATAATATTCTACAGAGAATGACTAAGAAGATGTCTCTAGTGTACGGATTACGGAATTTAAGAAGAAAGGTGTTGGGGCCTATGCGATGGATAGTGATGCGTTAACATGATCTTGCCCACAATGCTTTGAGAACTCTAACGATTCTACCAATATCCGTTGGGTGACCTTGGAAGTGGGCGAAATTATAGTCTTTGAACTCATGACGAGCTTTAGAGAGATTTTTGTTTAGAATAAGAATGAAAGGGACTCATGAAGTATGTGTCGACGAAGAGCCAAAGGGCTAAGCTTTTAGGAATCACTGAGGAGACTAACCCAAAGTCAAGGTTGCGAGCTTGACGCTAGCGGAGCATCCATCTGCAAGAAGGGAGCATGAGAAGTTAGAGTTAAAGAAGTAGGGAGAATGGGAGTTGAGGCGGAGGAGCTAAGAGTTTAGAAGATAGAGGAGTGGTAAAAAAGGGATTTAGAGGAGGATCTAAGAGATTTGACGAGGGAATAGAGGAGGAAAAAATGGGATATGCGGGAGATGGAGACAAAGAAAAGGATGAAAGCAGTGAGATAGCAGGAGGTGGAGGCGGAGACGACAAAGAGAATGGCGCAAGAACTGGGGTTACTAGAGGAGATAGAAACGACGAGGAGGGCGGGACAAGTGCTAGAGCCTCTGGCGGAGGTGAGGGGCTAAGGAGATCTGAGGGAGGAGATTCGATGGTTGGTGGTGCTGTAGGTGGATCTAAAGACGCTAGAACAAGAGATAGGAGAGGGAAAGATAGATGTTGGGACGGAGACAACAGAGAGATCTGAGTTGGCGGAGGATCTAGAGGTTTGGACGAGGGAGCATTGTTGGCAGAGTAAAAAGGTCGAGGGTTGTAAAGGGAAATAGAAAATATGGGATTTAACTTCTTGTTCTTGTTGTTTGTCATCAGAATTTATATTGTAATTAGAGTATTTGAACAAAATATAACTTATTTTAGCTAATGTTTAATAAAAATTTGGTTTAAATTTTTTATATACATATATATAAGATTGATATGTATGTGACTTAATAAATATCAAACCTGAATAAAGATTTTATCATAGTTATTATTACCTAAAAAAAAGGTGAGGGACTGAGGGTGACGGAAACGTAACGGTCCATAGTACAACATAATAGTTTGTAAACATTTAAGACGAAATAAAATTACTCAAAATAAGATCCAAGTTGAAAAGAAGGCAAAAAAGAAGAGGCAAAGCTAGGAAGTAGGTTACATGCAAGGGTACGACATTAAAGTTGATACCAGAATTGTCTCCTCTCTTCTTAACGCGTGGGTTTTCCTCTGCACAAATGCTTCTCTCTCTAATCTATATTATATATATACATATTGTTTTTATTTTGCTCACACGAATCCATGCGATCATGTTATATAATGTGATTTTGATCGCTAATAGTCAGAAGAATACCCAAACTACTTTTGACATATACATTTATAGTAGAACCTTTTTCTGGCAGGCAATCCAACTAAAGGTAAGCAAGTTACATTAATTAACTAACATACTTTCAACTACATAATGCATATTTAGTTCAAGAACAAGAGTATATTGTATTTTTTTTATTAGTTTTTTTTTTTTGATAAATCAAGAATTCTCATATCTTATGTGAGAGGTTTGGACTATTTTTCTAGACAGGTGCAGTCTACAGATAGACTCTTTATCCGGATACTTAAATAGGCTAAAAACATGAGTTCATATTCGTGTAAATATAAATAGAAAAATATATTTTAGTTTTGCATAGTAGAAAAATCGAACTTACGAACTTTTCAAAATCTTAGAATAATTGAGACAAACTGACAGATCTTATGGATATGATAACTTACTGGAAACTAAATATATCATGGAAACATTTGCCCACTTAATATTAGTGTCATATTTTCCAAACAAATATATAACCGATTAACTTAAAAGAAATGAAAAATTAGTATAATTTTTTTTTGTAAAAAATTAATGTCATGTAAATTTTTCTTATGTTAAGTATGTTAATATCATTAAGTTACGAACCTAAGCGATCCTAAACAGATAGATTCTTTTGAGAATTTGATTTGAAATATCATAAGGTCAAAAGAATTTTATCTAAAAGATGACTTGAGAATTGATCCCGTGCCGCGCGTGTAGTTATAATCGTACAATTGTATATCTGTATCACTGTTTGTCATTCAGAAAAGTTCGAACTTTTTTGTGTTCATGTCTTTCGATCTTGATTTCTTTAGATGTTATGGCTCATACAACAATTATACGACAACCCTAAAAACATAGATGTTAGGGTTTTTACTCTGCTACTAAGATGTCGATATTAAAAGCACAGATTTGTGTAGATTCTGGTCCCCTTTTAAACCTACATACAACATATACATGTCTAAACTTATAACCTAAACATTTACCAAATTTACCATTTGCTTTCACGTGATCTCTTTAGCATTTTATATAAATAATCGTATTATTTCGTTTAGTGGATGCCAGACTCATCAACGAAAGAGTTTAATGGGCCAAGAAGTTTTCAAAGAGCTCTCATAATTACCCTTTTTCCAATTTTCACCATTGACAAATATCCATCTTTCGATTTATATTGGAGCTAGACCGTATGTGGTTGTACTATAAATAAGTTAATAACTATGTAAGTCTATTACTAAGATATTTTTTATTCTTTCATAAATACTATTACTGTTGAACTGAGAGTTTCCTCAGGACTCTTCTGAACTACTTGTCGCCTATATATGTTGTATGAAGCTACCTTCCTTGGAATTTATTTTTTGTCGTTATTTCTTGGCAGACTAACTCGATCATTTACAGAATATATGAGCGGATAATTTAATGAATTCTAAAGCAAGAGAACCGAATTGTTTTCTGTTAGCTTAAAACTTCACAAATCTATTTTTTTTTCTTGACTAATCATTTATAATTTGTTGATAAAGAATTTCTGTAACAATTTTAATCGTTATGTTGTAAATTTTTTTTTGAACAACATTTAAAATAAAAATTATTATGAACCTTAGCTAAAATAAGTTATCAAACAAAAAATATTTAACTAAACTATAATGTATATATTTCTATTAATTAATATTATAATAAGGTAAAGTGTTTTTAGTCAAGATTGAATACCTATATCTGTTATATTTTCTATCGAAAATTGATTACACAAAGTCGTGTTAGCCCATATAAAATTGTTTGGAAGTTTGATAAATGAATTATGAATTAACTCTTATCAATCTCATTGGTAAAAAAATATTATAAATTATTTTTAGGTATAACCTAATTTTAATTCTACTAGATACACATGTTTTGTTGATGGCTCAAAAAATTTCACATTACTTTTTCGGACTAAGGTGGCATTGCTTTCTGAATGATTTAGGATGAGCATCCATGAGAGCTCAAGGAATAAGGAGGTGCCTTTCAATATTTCATTCGGAGATCAAAGTTATTTTGTGGGTGATATTATGTATCTTTACAGTTAACAAAAGTAGAAATGATAACATATTACACAGAGATCTTAAAAATAGTGTCCAATTCAGATGAGTGACTAGCTTTTGTTTTTAGCTTAGAAGCCTTTGCAAGAATGAAGAAGTTGTTTTGTTGTAGATCGTTAAAATATATAGCAGATTTCAATACATATAGTATTGAAATATATGTAATTAGATAATAGTCTATAGTCGATTCTTTTTGGATTTTAGGTTAATTCACGCACTTGTATAAATAGTTGTAATCATCTAAATGAAAGCAATCTTTTTCCAAATCTCTTTATGGTATCAGAGCAGACAAGTCTCGATTCCTAAACTTTATTTATACTGTCTTCTACTTTCAAAAACCCTAATTTTCTTTTTTTTTCTTCTCCTCTATGCCATGGCTGATCCAATCGCCCATGGTGTGAATCCTCCAACACCTACTACACCTACTATCGCTTCTCCTTATGTACTATACCCTTCTGCTAATCTCGGTACTCTAATTACACTGGTTATTCTTTGTGGTGACAATTACAGTGAATGAGCTACAGAGCTTACAAACTCTCTCAAGCTAAGCAAAAGAAATGGTTCATTAATGAGACAGTAGTCAAGCCGACTGCTGAACCAGATCTATCTCTATGGATAACGACAAATTCTATGATAGTTGGTTGGATCTGGACCTCAATTGATCCAACCATTCGTTCTACAGTTACACATGTTTCTGATGCGTATAAGTTATGGGAGTCAGTAAAGCATCGTTTCTCTGTTAACAATGGTGTTTGTCGCTATCACTGAGAAGATAACATCACTAACTGCAAAAAGGAGGCCAATCTGTCATTGAATACTTTGGTCGTCTGTCAAAACTACGGGAAGAGCTACATGATATGAAATCTAGTCGATCTTGTACATGTGAGGCGGCTGCTGATATTGAGAAAGAAAGAGAGGACGCACAAGTGCACAAATTTTTATTTGGTCAGGACGATTCTCGTTTTGGCATAATTTGATCGCAAATCATAAATCAAGAGCCTCTTCTAGACTTGAATGTTATATATGTTCGAGTAATCCGCGATGAACAACAACAATCTACCGTCTGTTCAAAAGAAGCAATCATAGAAGATGTTGGTTTTAATGTCAAATCAAAATCACCTATTTTTGCTGCTACTATTAATGCTCGTTTCCGCATCGCAAATCGGTTTTTCACTCACTGTAATCATAGAGGTCGTGAAATCTCCGAATGTTTCTTGCTCCATGGGTTTTCTGAATGGTACTTAGAACAACAACAACAGAACAACTTTGACTCGTGGCAGAGGTGGTCGAACGTCCATTTCTGGTCACGGACATGGACGTGCAAATGCTACTTGTGCCATCGCTCCAACAACAAACTAATCAGCTGTGATGCCCATATCCGATCAAGTCTCTCAATTGATTCAGCTTTATCGAAGCCAGCACTCTAATCTTACAACAGAAAAAATGTTTGTTAAAACAATGATCAATTATGTTATACTTGATACTGGTGCATCACATCACATGACAGGAAACAAGTATATTCTTAGTGACGTCAATCCTATTGCATCGTCACCTGTTACATTTCCAAATGGGCAACATTCTCGTGTCATTCACACTAGACAATTTCATTTATGAGATGATTATTCTCTTGACAATATGTTATATGTGCCAGATTTTAATTGCACTTTAATATCTGTCTCGAAACTATTGAAGCAACTTGGTGGAATTGTCATTTCTACTGATATTGTATGTCTCTTGTAGGACCATTTTATGAGGACTCCAATTGGAGCTGGTGAAGATAGAGAGGGGATTTACTACTTCATGGATCTGAAACTTGCAACTCCACCTCGTTCAGCCGCTGTCAAAGCTTCATCAGATGTTCTCTTGCATAGAAGATTAGGCAATCCTTCTGCTAAAGTTTTAAATTCTTTGAGTTCCGTCAATAAGTCTAATTTAGAGTTTAAATTAGGGTCATGTGATGTTTGTTATCGAGCTAAACAAACTCAAAATGTTTTCTCCAAAAGTTCTAATAAAGCTTATGCACCTTTTGATCGAATTCATTGTGACGTTTAGGGACCTTATAGAACTTTGTTATAGTGCGGTGCAGCTTATTTCTTAACAACTGTTGATGATTATTTCAGAGTTGTATGGGTTTTTCTGATGTTAGAAAAGTCAAAGGTTGCTCATTTAATACACAACTTTTGCAACATGGAAAATCGGCAATCTGGAAAGTCGGTTAAATATCTAGATCGGATAATGGAACTGAGTTTATGGTGCTAACAAATTTTTTTCAAGAACAAGGCATAATTCACCAAACATCTTGTGTTGACACTCGACAACAAAATGGACAAGCGGAGAGAAAATATATACATATACTAAATGTCGCAAAATCATGTATGTTTCAAGCTAATCTTCAGGTTTGTTTTTGAGGAGAGAGTATTCTCAAAGCAGGCCATCTTATTAACCGCACACCAACGCCACTTCTACATGACAAAACACCATATGAGCTGCTACACGGTACATTCCCAACGTATGACACATTGCAAGTCTTTGGCTATCTTGTGTATGCTCATCGTAGGGCTCGTGACAAGGATAAATTTGGTGAGTGTAGTCACAAATGTATTTTTCTTGGGTAACCGAGTAGAAAGAAGGCTTGGACACTCTTTGACACTGAAAGAGAGGAATTTTTTCAAAGTTGTGATATCATATTCCATGAAGATCAATTTCCGGGTTACACAAACATGGATGACACATACGAACCATCTACACCATAAGTCACAGATTTTTTAGTAGCTTCCACACCTATCAATGTAACAGTGATAACACCTCTCGTCATACCTAATATTGAACTAGCAACTTCGCCTCTACACCATCTCAAACAACTCCACCATCTCCAAATTCACAACCTTTCATCGGGTAATGATATCCAACCATCTTCACCGCCTCCTACAGTTTCTCACAATGACATTGAACCACCACCGCCTGGTTTACCAGAACTATTGCATCGTGGTCAATGTCCAAGAAAGCCATCAGTTCTCTTGAAAAACTTTGTTACCAATACGGCAATATTGGCACATGAACCCTCTTTCACTCTCACTAGCTCCATCTCAGACTCCTCTACTACGACTCCAGGTAAGATACTGTATCCACTATCTGATTATGTTTATGACAAATTATTTTCTACAACCGATAAGGCATTTCTCGCAGTTGTTACAATAGCCCATGAGCCAGCCAATTATAAAGAAGCAAGTCAAAGTCCAATTTGGACTGATTCAATGGAGACTCAACATAACTCTCTCTAACTAAATAAGACTTGGCTCGAAACAATATTGCCTCCAAGAAAAAAATGTATTGGAAGCAATGGGTTTATCGGAACAAGTTTCACTCAGATGGTCGAATTGCCTAACATAAATCAAGACTTGTTGCTTTGGGAAATCGGCAAACAGAAGGAGTAGACTATTTAGAAACATTTGCTCCAGTTGCCAAGCAATCTATAGTTCAAGTATTACTAGAAGTAGTTGCTGCCAAACGATGAGAAGTACACCAAATAAATGTGCACAACACATTCTTACATGGTGACTTAGAAGAAGAGGTTTACAAAAAACATCCTCCTGATTTTGAAAGTGCAGACCCAACCAAGGTTTGTCTCTTGAAAAAGGTCATATATCATCTTAAGCAAGCACCAAGATGCTGGTTTTCAAAATTGAGCTCGACCTTACTCAAATATGGATTCAAACAGAGTGCTGCTGACACATCTCATTTCTCTCATACTTGTGATGGTATCTCTCTACATATTCTAATCTATGTTGATGACTTCATTGTTGCTGCAGATGATATCTCTACGTTGCAAAAGTTCAAGAATTATCTCAACACATGTTTCCATATAAAAGACTTGAGAAAGTTGAAATATTTCTTGGGCATAGAGGTGGCTCAGAATGAGGATGGCTTCTTCTTGTCTTAGAGGAAATATACTCTCGACATCATCTCCGAGACAGGGTTACTAGCAGCAAAACCGTCTCACATTCCTATAGAGCCAAATCATAAGCTATCATTGGCTTCGGGTCTACCATTGTCTGATCCTCAACCGTACCATCGCCTTGTTGATAGACTCATTTATTTGGCATTTACTCGGCCAGATCTCTCCTACACCGTTCATGTGTTATCATAATTTATGCAATCACCGCTTGAAGATTGGAATGCAGCACTCCAAACTGTACAATATCTGAGGGGAACACCAACACAAGGAATTATGCTCCGATCAGACTCCAACTTGCATCTTACAGCATACTGTGATGCTGAATGGGGAGCTTGTCCATTAACACGTCGATCACTAAATGCTTATGTTGTTCTACTTCGTAATTCTCTGGTTTTGTGAAAGACAAAGAAACATGAAATAGTGTCAATGTCTTCAGCTGAGGCCGAATACAGATCAATGTTATATGCTCTTCGTGAACTCAAATGGTTTAAGGAACTCCTCTCTACATTTTGAATCTCTCATGATCAACAATTATCTCTATAATGTGACGGCAAATCTGTCATTCACAAAGCTGCAAATCCAGTCCTCCATGAGAGAACTAAACATATGGAACGAAATTCTCACTTTATTAGAGATGCAGTAACATTGAAACACATCACCACCAAGCATTTACCACCCAACGAGCAACCAGCAGATATACTCACAAAGGCTTTATGTTCTCTAAAGTTCAATTACTTTTTGTCCACGTTGGGGATTCTAGACATCTCACCGCCAACTTAAGGGAGGGGTATTGAGATATATATAATTAGAGAATATTCTATATTCGATTCTTCTTGGATTTTAGATTAATTCACACACTGTATAAATACTTATAATCATCTAAATGAAAGCAATCTTTTCCCAAATCTTTTTATGTAGTATTAAAGTTTGTGCTAGTGATTCTTTCTTTATAAACATTGTTCCACAAGAGAGGTTTTTCGTTTATAATAATGATATACAAGTTGACAAATATATATATATATACTCTTTTGGGTTCACATTTATTGAGAGAAATCAGTTTCATACATGCATGCTTATTAATATGTTTATTTAGTTGAATCATAAAAGAAGTTCTCATTGCAATAAGTGCTTTAAGTTGAAGGGGATAGAAATCAATCTTATGTAGACGGTATACATCAAGTTATTAAAATTCAAAACAATCATCACTACAAAAGTGTAGGGAGAAAAAAATAAAAATTCACAAAATCCTTCGTTGCAGTATGGTTCAAACATAATATTCCAAAACATTCATTATACTTTTGGATTGTGCACTTGGATCGTCTTTCGGGCAAGAGTAGACTAGCATCTTGGAGACTTAATGTAGACCCAGTTTGCACCTCATGTCGAGTCCAAATTGAAACTTGAGATCACATTCTATTGCATTGCTCATATGCCATGGAAGTCTAGAATTTACTGATGCAAAAGCTAGGCTTTCCGGTCTATTCATTTCAGAACTGAGAATCTATAGAATCATGGCTGCTAGGAAGATCCCAGGGCATCCCCTCAACCTTCGAGAAGTTGGCTGTTCAAGCAACAGTCTATGGTCTATGGAAGGAGCATAACTCACGGCTACACACAAAAGTATCACTACTCTCGCATGTCATTTTCAAAGGCATTGATAGAGGTATCAGAGATGCTCTACTAGCAATCATGTTCGCTCAGAAGGGCAAATGACTCCTCTCCCTCTAGTTCACGCATGCGTAACAAATTCTTCTTGTCTGAATTAGTTACTTTTCATATCTTTTATTTTTTGGATATGTAAAGGCTATTGTAAGAAATAGCTCTTCTAATTTGATATATATGATTTACATTTTATCAAAAAAATGTATATGGAAGGAGCGTAACTC
The DNA here is from genome assembly GCA_900406435.1 of Lepidium aucheri. NCBI lineage: Eukaryota > Viridiplantae > Streptophyta > Magnoliopsida > Brassicales > Brassicaceae > Lepidium > Lepidium aucheri. The sequence goes on from OVBA01000273.1 coordinate 23,150, forward strand.
ACGGCTACACACACAAATATCACTATTCTCGCAGGTCATTTTCAAAGGTATTGATAGAGGTATCAGAGATGCTCTACTAGCAATCAGGTCCACTCGGAAGAGCAAAGGACTCCCCTCCCTCTGGTTCACGCCTGCGTTACAAATTCTTCTTGTCTGATTTAGTTATTAATCATATCTTTTAATTTTTTTTTAGATATGTAGAGGCTATTATAAAGAACACCTCGTCTTATTTTGAAAAATATGATTTACATTATCAAAAAAAAAATCTATGGAAGGAACGTAACTCACGGCTGCACGCATAAATATCACTACTCTCGCAGGTCATTTTCAAAGGCATTGATAGAGGTATTAGAAATGCTCTACAAGCAATCAGGTCCACTCGGAAGGGCAAATGACTCCTCTCCCTTTGGTTCACACATACGTAACAAATTCTTCTTGTCCGATTTAGTTATTAATTATATCTTTTAATTTTTTTGGATATGTAAAGGCTAATTGTAAGAAACAGCTCTTCTAATTTGATAAATATAATTTACATTTTATCAAAAAATAAATAGACATCAAGTTATTATATCACACCTTTTGTTTTTTGATTAATGAAAAGTTATATTCAATGAAAAAAATAAGTTGAATAATAAAAAATGTTAGGCTAGTTTATTAAGTAAAATATGTGAACATAATGCGTGAAAATAAGAAAAAAGTAAACTAAAGTTGACACTAGTGCATGGTCGGAAATATATTTAAGTAGAGATTAAGAGGAACGTTGAGTCTAGACATCCAGTTCTTATACTTTTTAAGTATCCTATGGAAAATACGAATTTTTTTTTTATAATATTTTAAAGGACTTAAAAAAAACTTTTGCTAGTAAGATATGATTTTAAAGGGTTCAAAATTTTAAAATGATCCAAATTTAGTAATTAAATAGGTTTAAAAAAACTTTTGTCATTTTTCTTAAATTTGGGCCTTATTATTTTGTTATTAACAAACTTAAAAATATTTTTGAATCTTTTTATTCAATTTTTTTTTCATACCTGTACAATAGAAAATAAATTTTTTGACTATTTTGTAACATGGACCCTAGGTAAATGCTTATGTTGCTATCTCCACGGACGGGCATGATTCTAGATTTTGATTCAGATTTAGTTTAAATTTTGAGTTTTGAGAAATTAAAATTATGAATAAATAGTATTAAAAACTAATATTATTAACCTGTTGAAATAAAATCGGACGCAAATATAGAATGTTTGAATTGACGGTGTATGCAAATCCCTGAGCAAAGATAGAAAGTGATTAGACTCGCCGCCGAATCTAAGATCGTATGTTTGACCTGAAATTCAATGGCTACGATTTTGTACATGGGAAGGCACGAAACCAACATAAACCTGACGTGCATTGTCTATCAAGTCTGAGTTTGATGGGGACACTATGGGACCCACCTCAGCGTGTGATTAGTCTGAATATTTCATCTATTTTGATTTGATGCTTTGTCCTAATTTGACGCTCCCAAGATCCGGACTCAATTTTTAAACTAAACTCTATTGGATTTGAATCTCTATCACACTAACAAGTTACGAAATCTTCTACATTTAAACAAAAGAAAAAAATCCAACGGGCATAAATGTCGACCACTTTGTCCATTGGGTTTTGGTTTACTTTGATATTGGATAAAATCCCAATTACAATCCTCTATGTTGACCAACGAAGGAGTTAGTAATAAGTCTTGCACAAAAGTAGTTTCTAGTCTCTTTCGACTTTTCAAACGACTCTACATCAATTCAATTGTTTTAACTTCTAAACTTTGGAACCTAACAGAAAGAAGGTCAAAAATTATTGACGAGTCATAATATTTTGTTAAAGAAATAATTGCGTACCAGTAATCATCACAAGTAACTTTGCTTTCTTGTCGACACGTAACCACAAACTCACCAAACACCGACCTTCTTTTTCATGCTGTCTACAAGATGAATTATACGACTCTTCTTTGCTTTTAGATACCTTACCATTACAAATTCCTTCATTACCATACACATAAATACTATTCACAGAGATGTGTAAGAAACCAATTTGGTGTTGCCCACCAACCTAACTTCCCTTCTACTTCATCAACAACTCGTGTCCATTTTTTAACACAAACCTTAGGTTCAAGATTATAATTATAAACACGCCTCCCGCGTGAATAGCAAACGCAGACATCATAAAAACATCACAAGAAGAAACTCCTCTGGCATCACTGCCGATTCGCAATGGAGAATAAGGCCAATCATGGTAATGATGGACACGAGAGTGTTCCTCCTATCCATAGCCAAGTTGTGAAGATCAAGAGAGAGTTTGAGAAGATACAACATCCGTCGCCAAGGCAGCCTGAGATACCGAGAGTGCTTCGCGAGATCATGAGTCCACGGCGTTCCCGTTCTCCCCTCGGCTTAGGAGAGAGAGATAGACCCATCTCCGTTGGAAATTAATAACAGACAGAGAGAGAGAGAGATAGGTGATCCTCTGTGAATTAGGGTTTCTCTTTATCTTTCTATGTATATATCTTTGCTTAATATAATGATAATCCTGTTTACTATCCTGAAACAACAAATCGTTTGCCTCTCATTCTATCTTCTTTCTCTATTAATTCATGTAATCTAATCTTTGAGGGGTAAACAAGCTAGTTCATAGAGAAATCTCAATCCCTATTATATGTTTTTTCGAAATGAATAATCTTAAACAGATTCATCTTGGAAATTGAAGTTTGATACAAGAAAAGCACAGGGAACTTACAGGATGAGTCTTATGCAGCACTTGGTGTCTCCTTAGACGATAGCAACTTAACCCTTCTCGTCAGGTCTTTCATGACATCTATGATCACTGATTTCTTATGGATGCGGTACTTAATACTCAACTCTGCTGTAGTTGAAACACCTTGTTTCAGTATAGCTTCATCTTCCATTATCTTTGTCGGAAAGTGGCTCAGTGCAATCACACAGAGGGCGATTACAGTGCGAAAAACGGCAACCTCATTTTCAACTCCAAGAGGGGCTATGGTGGATAAAGATTTGAGCGTGTGTAAGTCATGCTTCTCTACTTCCACCAATTCACTACAAAGCAGTATCCTTATGGCTGCCAATAGTCGTCCCTCTACTAGCTCAGGACCTCCAATGGTTACCTATTGGCATACCAAGAAAATAAATAGAGATGGTTCAGTTTCCTCCTTTGATTTTCCTTGTCGGAAATAGAGACTACTCTCTATATCAAGTTGTGAAATGACGGTTTGAATACCTTGAGATTTGGTACTTCTCCGGCTAAATTTAATTGGGAAAGCAACTGATGTTGCCATGGAGCTGGTGATGAGAAGTTGGGGGAAGAAACACCAGCAGCCATGCTTGCAGCGTCCATGAGCTGTTCATCGTATTTGAGCTCAATGGTGTCGTATGGATTTGACTCGATCACAAATCCGTAGTCCAAAAGGAAAAAATCGTTGCTGAGACAACCATAATTGAGTAGCAAATGATCATTTTCTTTGACGTCAGTCTCAGAAATAACCTGATGCACAAAGAAAGAGTTACATTCATTTGCGTTCGGTTAAACAAGCACCACAATAAAAACAGTGAATCTAAGACGCAAACCTTAACTAGGGTGTTTGAATCCGCTCCGTTCTGTTCTTGAATGATCCTGGCATTTGGTTTGAAGCTGTGGTTGCACATATCTATCAGAGGAAGCATCATGGGAATATCATCAGAAGATCCACCTTGAAGCTTTTTATTACCATGTAAACGAAATGCTCTAGTTGAAACAGCTGACATGGTCCAGCCGAGGGCTGATGCATTTACATCTTGGCCACTGAAAGGATGATCACTGAGCTTAACATCTTCAAGAGTACGTCTAATCTCTTGCTCAAACTCAAGAAGAAAACGGCATCTTTTATTGACCTAGTCCCAAAGAAGACAACAAGTACGCATCATCTGATGAATAAAGAACGATACTCTTATTGATTAGTCCAGCGGTCTATCTAACCTGGTAGAGAAGAGGGGCATATTGCAAGTTCTTTATATCTTCCCCTGGAAAGAATATGGGAACGGTATAAGTTTCAGGGAGATTGCTGATATATGGCCACCAGAATGAATCCGCATTGGCCCTTTCTTGCAAAAGTCTCAATCCTAATTTCATTGCCCATAATTCTTCTGCCAAAACATTTCCAGAATTTCTCACAATCAGTAACTCTTAACTCACCCTCAACTTATGGAACCTTTCGATTTAAGGCGCAGTAATACCAAAATGTAAGGTTGGAAACCCGCAATAGCAGTGAATAGTCATTTAGTTAATAGGAAATCAGGGTTCTGTAGATTCTCTAAATACCTACATAAGAATAAGCAACCGTAAGCACTTACCGGGAACTCGACGGGCCAATGCGGCGAGGAGAGAGGAAGACGAAGATGTCGCGTCATCTGCTTCGAAACGTAATGGAATGTGAGGAGGAAGAGCGATTAGGTCGGTGCCTCGAGGGATTGGTTCAGTCGAGATGAGTCCTACACCAAATTGAGTTTCCTGAGACAGCTTCACGGCGTGGTGAACGAAGCCGCCTTCTTTCTTGATCCAACGGACGAGGTCCGACGGATAAGGAGCCAACCGCGACGGCTGAGACGCAGCCATACACGTGAAAGGACGGATTTGAGCTGCAAGAGAAGCCATCGCCATTTTTGGAGTGGCCATGAACTTCCAACGAAGCGGACCCGGTCCACTGTTGCTCGTGAATGTTGAAGATCCGAACCGGGTTCAGTTTCTATTCGGGTTGGGTAAGACGGCTGGGTCCATTGTTAAGGGAAACAACTTTCAAAATTGGTTCCAAAACTCTAATGGGCTTTTTGTTTCTCTCTCCATTTTTTTTTTTGCCTTATTGGTCAAATCAATTATGGTGATTTTTTCTCAAACAATCAATTATGGTTTTTTTTACTACGTACTTACCTAGTAGATCATCAAAAATTTTAAAGTTTGATTAACCTTTGCGGTAATTTATAAAGGAAAATATTTCAAAATTTGATTACGTTTAAGTATTTAACCAAAAAGATTTGTAGTAAGGAAAAAGAATGCAATGAAACATATATAAAATATTTTCAAATTTTTTATTTTTTTTAATCATCATTTTGTTAAGTTGAAAAAAAAAGTTCAAGTATTAAATATATATATATATATTAAGTTGTTAGCTTATGTTTATAGTACTAAATTGTTTTTTGAGAAATTAATTGTTGTATATTAAAAGTATAAAATTATATGTAAGTTATCCAATCATCTAATCATGCAAATTTTTATCATACAATATTTTATTCTTCAAAGTTCTTTTCAGTAACTTCATTTTTAAAAGTTACGGATCAAGAAACCATTATAGTTAAGATCAAGAAATGGGTTTGATTGAGTGTATATTTTTGTTTTTTTTTTTCACAACTAGATAATTGCTTAACTTCTTAAGATAATACAGTTTGGAGGTTATAGATGTGAAAGAAATCAGCATGTAATATGGAAAAAGAAATGAGATGTTTTTGGTTAATAATTATTCACATAATTTCCACAGTATATGCATTCAAATGATTCAATTACAAAGCAGAACTGAATACAAAACAAAATAAAACAAACAAAAAAAATGGAGTTAACATCAAAAAATTAACGTAAGCTTGAAACAAGAGAATGAAACAATGGTGGGGAAGAAGAGAGAACTGAGTTCAGCATTATCCTTATTAACAACTCTCTATACCTCTAAGCTCCTCCCATGGGGTTATCACGCCTAGATCCCATCGTCATCATTATCTTAAACTCTTCAAAATCAATGGTCCCATCTCCATCTTTATCAACACCACTAATCATCTTCCTACATTCCGCAATCGAACATTCATCACCCAAACTCCTCAAAACCTCATGCAATTCCTCCGCCGATATCGATCCATTCCCATCGATATCATAAACAGAGAACGCATCTTTCAGATTCTCCAACACATCGTTTTGATCCATCCCTTTCGTGTTCAGCTCCACGAAATCTTCGAAGTTTATGTAACCGTCACCTTTTTGATCGATCTCTCTTATCGCTTTCTGCAATTCTTCCTCTGGAACTTCGTGACCTAGACTCGCCATTATCGCACCAAGCTCTTTTGATGAGATCTTACCGTCTCCATTCACGTCGAATTTTTTGAATACTGCTTCGAGTTCTCGGATCTCTGTTTTCCCTGAGCGTGCCTTTTGCAGGTATGGTGAATCTGCTCCAACTCGAGCCACCGGAGCCGGAGACGATGAAGACGAACCACCACCCTCGGATCCTTTCTTTTTGTTGAACATTGTTGCAAATCCCATTAAAGTGAAAATGAACAAAAGAGATTCGAATTTAGAGAGATATCCGTATTTGTGTGATTCTCAAATGAAGCGGATGAATCTCTTAATCACTTGCTAATTTTGGATTTTGTCAACTAAATCTAGAAATTTTCTTTTATTATAAGCTCCATTAATTATAAATAAATTTTTATGTTTGGGTCAATCATGCCTAAGTACTGCTCTTCCAATATCTAAGGCATCTCTTCTTAGATAACTAACAAGTGGACGATAATGAATTAACGATGATGCATCGTATAATCAGATTTTCTTCTGTCATTTGAATTGTTAAACCACATCCTAATCTTAACTTTATATTAATAATACCAAAAAATTGTCAATAATATTTAAAACAAGCAATTGGGCACATAAAGACATAAATAGAATATCACTATCTGTTGATTACTTACATTTATTGACATAAATCAAGCAACTTCATCCAAATCTTTCCACAAATCTCGGCATAATCACGGTCTATGGATAATTTTTTCTTTTCGACATTTGTTTATTACAGAGATAGTGTCTGTATGACTATGTGAGATAGGGTTAGAATATTTGCCCGAATATGTGTTCTGAATCAGAATTTTACCAAGTGGACTATTGAATCATGTGACTGAACAAAAGATTTCAAGTTAGTTTCAAGAGAAAAATCTTCACGTCATATAACAACATAACCTACGATTATCTTACTAAATTTGTTGTTCAAACGAATTGGTTTTCAAATTAACTTCCTAGATGATGAATTAACTGGTTTGAGCTTGTATGAATCAAAATGTAACACTCTCACTTATATAACAAACAAAGTTTTGCACATCTGTTTCTATCAACTATCTTCCACTTATCATTTGCTATATATTTCTAACAGTAGAAGAATAATATGAGATATGAATGACCTTAGAGTCTCAAGGTAAGATCAGGCTTTGAGGAGCTATTCTTATCTACATCTCCATTTGCCACAGTCGAGTTCAGATCATGACTTGACTCAGTACCAGCCACTAGCACCGGAGTTTCAGCTTCCTCAACTACCTGACGGAAGCTGCCGGGCCAGAAGAAGTCGCTGCTGCCATCGTCATAGTCAAAGAACAATGGCATGTTGTTTCCAAAATAGCCTTGATGATGAAACCTAGCAAGAGGAGGCTGAGGGTGGGATAGAGTGTGGTGTAGTAGACCGGAGTGAGCTTGCATCCCGAGTGAAGAAGAAGTGTATGTGTAAGGCCTGTGATGGTGACCAAACATTCTTCCCATGTGCATTGCTCGTTTGGCTATTGTTCTTTCTCGTTTATGAGCGTTCTGATGACCTCCAAGAGCCTGAGAGCTATAGAACTTGCGTCTGCAGTAGTTGCAGGAGAAGACTCTCGGGTTTTGGTCACACTTTGTGCCCTTTGTGTCATCTTTGAAAGTATCGTTGAGCTTAAGATCGAGCGAGACAGGGTTTGATTCAGGCTTGGAGAGATCTTGATTAAATGAAGTTTCTCCTCCTATGGCTGGTTCTCGCGAGTCGTCATCAGATTCTGTCATTAATTCTTACTTTTGTTTTTAACCTGAAATCATATTAAAGTCAAAGCAAATCAACAAGATATTGTAATATCAAAAGGAAACAGTCTATAAATCTAAGAAGTGGACAAAGAAGAGACACTAGGTCAAGTCTTAAACAGAGCAAGCTCAAAACCAAGTGCTTGAATTCAGACAAGGACCAACAAGTTCGAAACTTTAAGACGACCAATCAGAAGGAAGCTCTTGAGATTTAATTAGGAGAGAGAGAAAGAGAGAGACCATCAAAAGCAGCAATCAAGGATAATAAACAAGAATCGAAGATCAGAGAGAGAAAGAAGTTTAGAGGGAACTGTACATACGAGATCTGGGGAAAGACAGCCGACAGAAACTGAAGAAGTTGACTTAGAAGCTATGAAGAGGAAGAAGAATCTAATAAGAATAAGTATTCTCTTTGTGTTTGCCAAAAATAGGTCAATTTCAGATTGTAAGGAAGACAAAAGTAGAAAGGAAAAGATAGGATTGGAGAAGAAGAGAGCATAAAAATAAGAGGCCACTGAGAAAGAGAGAGACAGAGAGAAGAGGTTTATGTTTACACAAATGTGGAAAGGCAAATGTAAGAGGGAGAGATGGAGATGGTGTCTGTCTGGTGAAAACACATGGGGAATAAAAGTGTCTGCCAGTTAGACTTTAGACTTCTGTTTTTTCTTCTCTTCAGGGGCACTTAGAGAAATAGTATATTTATCTTATACTATTAATTAAGTAAAGTAATATGTTTTTTTATATCCATAATTTAGGCAGAGAATATTTTTAATTTTTGGACTACAGTAAAGTATAGGCTTTGGTCTGCACGTCATAAGCTATGTTTACTAATTACTATGCGTTCATTGTGATGTCTACTATACTTAACCTTTTTCTTTTGTTAAAGGTTAGCAATAGGCAAACTTTTCGTATTATTTTTCAGTGATTTTCTTTATAAAGAAAACATCACTTTTTAAAGTTCACAAAGCCTTAAAGTTTAGTAATGATAGAAATACACGATACTTTAGTGGGAGTGTCAAACATTGTAGACTCAACAATAGTATAATGGCACAGTTTGATAATAATGACCAACGAATAATATTATTCTTAGTTCGTAAGAAAAAAAAATTCATTATATTGTTCAATTATTAATCACACTTGCTCTAGTTCTTCATTTAATTTTTGAATATATTATGAATATTTTTAATAATTGAAGCTGGATAATTAATTACAAACACTAAAACGAAAATTGATAATGTTGCATGGAGCCCATACATTCATTCCCCCGGCTTTATCTGTTATTACAGATGTGGACATCTTTTTCTGTTCTTTATTTTCTGATACTATATCACATGTGATTTTTAAGTCTCTGCTTTCTCTGTCTCATTTCTATCTAACTTTTTTTCTTTCTCTAGAGTTGTTTTTTTTCCCGTAAAGTTAATAATCTTTTCTCCACACTGTGTCGTTTGTTACTAATCACTTGCACGGTCAAAAACAAGCTGTTATGTTTTTGTTTAGTTATACTCTTTTGCAGTTTTGGTTAGTTGACTTCAGTCAACTCAACAAGGTAACTAACCTTTTATGAGTCTCTTTACAAGTAGAGTGTTGTTGCATTGTGGAAAGATTCTTCAATCAAAACTGAGATTATGGTAAGAGGCAAAGAGATAGTGGTGTCTGATATTTAATTTATAGATTTGTCTGGATGCGTTTGAGTGATGATGATTGTGCCCACTTTTGTTAATGTTCCATTTCCATCCCAACTTGTCTATTGGCCCACTTCAATTCATTAGCTTTCACACATCTTCGGGTTTTGTCCACTTGCTTTCCAATCACACTTCACAGATGATTGTTCCATTGTTTCTATGTTGCTGCTAGATTTTCAAGATTGGTTTAAAACTTTTTTTTCTTTCTTTTGTGCAGATTTTATAAGATAAGAAGTTGAACATACAAATATTTTTGAAAACAACATCAGTGGACTATTAACCCAAAAAATAATAATAATAACAACATCAGTAGACTGCCACTGTGAAAAATTAGAATTAAAATTTGGTTGTTTTCGCTCCATAAAGTTGTAAGTTTTGAGATAAGTGATTCTTTTATGGTTGCTACCACTAATTATTTAGTGTAGTTTAATTGAATTGCGCAAAAATTAGATGGATCATCTTTATATGGGTGTTAGGTTGTCTCTTGCTTACCCATGGATTCAACATCAGTTCAAAAGGTTAACCTATTCAGGAATCTCCAGATCTACGCTTATTTCATCTTTGTTTGAATTATTTGGGATTGTCCAAAGCTGATTTGTGACAATTAGGAATCATTAATTACGATGATGATAATCTTTCCAAAAGAAATGATGGTGAGAGTGGTTCGTGTCAAAGGGGTGGATGTCCTATATACTTTTAGTCGAAGAAGATTTGACTAAACTACTTCTCACGTGATTCTATTATTCTCCTACCCTTATGTTAATTTTTATGTCAAATTTTTCCTTTGTATTTTATAAACGAATAAAATAACAAATTTAAAAAGAAAATGGAGTGGTTGGTACGCATATTTGTATAACTTCATGCGATAATTAAAGAAAAAAAATTTAAATCTCTACCAACCAATCTTCAACCAACAATATTATTGATCCTAATCATTTCTTCTCTTGCGGACATCAAACGTTAATGATTCTTCTATAAGTTTCATCGCCTTCGATGTCGAATCTGACAACACAATCAAAAGACAAATAGTGAAGCATAATAAAAACCCTAAAGCATGAAAGGGAAGCATAAAAGCACAAATAGTGAAAGTGAAGCATAAAGATGTATATAAAGCGTGAAAGTGAAGCTTCTCTTACAGCCATCGAAGCTTCTCTTACGGCCATCAAAAGTGAAGCATAAAGCATGATAGTGAAGAATAAAGGTGTGAAAGTGATATTTAGAGGGTACAAGTCTTAAACGTACGTGAGGTAAATTAGAAGTGGTATTCAACTTAATCTTGATTAGATTTCTACGGTTTAAGTTGTTAAATCAAGATTTAGGATTGTAAGTAAAGATTCACCTATACAAGTTATAGAACTAGTTATGCTTATAAAACTATGATAATGTCATCATCCGCTATTGTTGCTTCCTTTTTTGTATTCTGTTTCTTTTTTTTCAGAAAACAATGATTAAAACAATTACTAATTTCAATACTGGTGGGTATTATGTTGAAACCGAAGATGAGTATCGATGAGATTTGGAAGTTACTAATTATTACGCTACAATGTTAAAAACATTGGCTATTGAGGATATAACTTACTTAGTCTTAAAGGAAATGAGACAAAAGAAAGTTGTGTGGATGAAGGCGAAAAGATAAAGATGAGTTACATTCCGTTGGTAGTGGAAACAAATAAACAATCTTATATTTTGGACAATAAGAACGTCAAAAGTTATCTATATAGCATGAATGTGGGTCAACTAAGAAGTATTTTGCATGTTGAATAGATAATTCTTGTGAAGAAAACTAAAGAAGAGAGATAGGAAGTTCATTTGGTATAAACTATGTTGGGGAGATGGTTCAAATGGTAGAGATAACACTGCCATTACTATATATGAGAAAGAAAAAGAACATGATGATCTGTTGGAGATTATTGGTGTTGGTGAGAATATAGGAAATGAGGCATTGATTGTATTGAATGTCGATGTGGAGGGTGATGGATATGACCTAGTCAGCATATTAAATTGCTTTGTGATAGAGATAAAGAATAAAGAGAAGAAGAATCTCAATTTGTAGAGGAATGGGATGATGGTACGGGTCTAGAATTACGGCAAGAATTCGGGTGCAAAAAACAAGTGCAAGATTTGGTATTTATAGCATCACATCAACGATGTTATGACTACAATGTATTGTACTCGGATACTTGGAGATACATTGTAAGATGTCGTCAACGTCAATGAGGTTGTAAGTGGTACTTATGTGCATCACAACCACAAGGAAGCAATGGTAGTTGGTCGATTAAAGTATACCATAAGATGCATTCTTGCTCTCAGGTATCGGTGAGCATATCAAATGTTAAACGGAGAGGATCTGCAGATTTAGTTGCTGAAGTTGTGTAAGGTGACTATCCTGGTCAATTGGATACTCCGTCTGCTAAGTCTCTTGTAGGTGTTGCGCAAGGAAATGTAGGAGTGAAGGTGTTGTACAGAACTACTTTGGGAGGGGAAATAAAGCTACGTCTGTGCGTGGAAGCCCGGAGGATAGTTATAAGATGTTGCCTTTGTATTTGTTTGTGTTGGAGAAAACGAATATTGGTATGGTGATGAGATTAGTTTTGGATGAAGAACAACGGTTCAAGTATTTATTCATCGCATTAAGAGCTTTTATCGAGGGGTTTAAGGGCATGATACAAGTGTTTTTTATGGATGCAATTTTTTTTTAAATTGTATACGGCAGTGTTCTTATATTCGCCACTACTCATGATCGAAAACCATCATCATTACCTGATTGCATTTTCTGTAGTTGATGATGAGAAAGATGCAAGTTGGAATTGGTTCTTCATTGTGCTGAAGACTGTTGTCTCAGAAGATTCATGGTTAGTTTTTCTTAGTGATAGAAACCCTACCCTCATCAAGACAATTAGTGAAGTACACCGAGATCACGTCATGTATATTGTATAATGTGTTATTTTGTGAGTACGTAGTTGTTGGACAAGATGGAAAGTCTTATTTGGTAGATTTGGAGAACAAAACTTGTGTTTGCAGGCGTTTTGATATGGACAGTACCTTTGTGTGCATGCAATAGCCGCTCTCAGAATGTAAATGCAGAATCTAGCTAGGAGATATTAAATATCTACATAAGTTATGCTCAAAATATTATCTAATGTAACAATGGGCGTTGGTGTATTCCCAGATGTTATATCTTGTCCAGGATACATCTCAATAGATTGGAATTCCATATGATATTGTTTCAATGAATGTCTTGCATCCACATTGTAAATAAAAGGAAATGACAACTTCAAGAAACCTGATTTCTTTCCGCAGTTGAAAGATGTCGACGAACAAGTAACATAACTAGGATAGACCTATACTTGGAAGCGTATTCCAATAGTAGCAACATAGGTTAAAAATTCTTCCATTTATCTATTATCTATTTGTGTTGTCATTGCAAAAACGGTAAAAAAAATATTGACGTTCCTATGCATCATATAATTTCCTATCACTGAAGCTATTTTGATTTATATTAGGATTGTTGTGTTGCTACTTGTGACCCATTATTATGTGATGTATCGTATATCATGTGCTCCATTATTGACATTACAAGGTCCATGTTAATGGATATCCACCAGATTTTCTCCCATTTTCATGGACCCAACCAAATGTTGTTCCTAGGTGCTTGTCGTCCAATCTACATGAGTTTAGGTGGGAGGGATACAGAGGAGAAGAACAAGAAAAACAAGTGATGAGATACATTCTTGCTAACTCGAATTTTTTACAGAAAATGACAATCACGTTGATATCAACATTGGATCGTGAAGAGAAAGGAGTTACAGTCTTGCTTCTCTCTTTTGCTAGTTTCAGACTTTTGTTTAATCAAAGAAAGTTTCCGACACTGTGTTTCATGGTTATTAATTTGGAAAAGCAAAAGCAAAAGCAAGGTAGATAGATTAACAACTTAGAATGTTGTTGTGAAACAAGTTTGGAATTGCCATTTTAGTGTTTGAACAAAATTATGGAATGAAACAAGTTTGGAATTGTCATTTTAGTGTTTAAACAAAAGTATGGAATGAAACTATCAGTGTGGAATTGCCATTAACGGCTATTACTGATTATGTACTTTGAATTATAACAAGTTGTTTATTTGTAAATAAAGATCGAAAACCTAAATCATATCAAATTCAAACATATCAAATTTTCTATTATTTTCTTTAAAAGAGGGTTCGAAGACAAGGATTCACTAAGTTATTCATAGGTGTCATGAAAAAGATGAAAAAAGAAATAATACAAGTATATTCGTGACATAGTAGACTTCACCTGAAATCTATATTGACGCAGACTTCAGGTGAAGTCTACTTTGACTGAGCTAACTACCAATATTACTTCTAAAATTTATACATCAATAACTATAATATATAAATATGTAAAACTTGTACTGAATCAAACAAAGTATCAAACACACATAGGAAAAATATAATAATTTTTTTAAAAATTATAACATACTTTAAATGTATTTTTACAAAATTAACGTTGCAGACTTCATGTGAAGTCTACTTTGAATGAGCTAACTACCTATATTATTTCTAAAATTTACAAAGACTTAAGTATAATATATAACCATGTTAAATTTGTAAAGAAGCAAACATAGTATCAAATACAAATACAAAAATATAAGAAAAATTAAAACTTCTTTTAAATGCATTTTTTCAAAATTAACATTGCAGACTTCATGTGAATTCTATGGGTATTAATAGTAGACTTCATATGAAGTCTACTCTACCAAACAGAGACTTCATAAGAAGTCTAGTAATTAGACCCGTAGACTTTATTAGGATATTTTTGCAATTGACCAAATCTTGAATTTTTGACACACTTCAAAATGAAATCTACAAAAAGGGTTAATTTTGCAACTGACCAAAAGCTTACTTTTTAGTAGACTTCAAATTGAAATCTACGGGTATAGAGCAGACTTTAGGTGATGTCTGTGTTATTTCTCCAAAAAGTACATATTTTTGCAGATTTCACGTGAAGTCCACTCGGGAAAAGGGGGTTAGTTTTGCAATTGACCAAATTTTAATTTTTATAATGAAGTCTGCAAATGAAGTTTGTGTTAAAAGCAAACTTCACTTGAAGTGTACTCGAAATGTATAGTAGACTTCATGTGAAGTCTACTTTATTTTATCAAGTAATGAAGAATTTAATTTTAAATCGTAGACTTAATGAAGAATTTAATTTTAAATCATAGACTTCAGTAGAATTCTGCACGTGAAGTCTACTCTTCGCGTGAAGTCTGCACTTTTTTGGTCAATATTTTCTATTTTGCAGTCAATTACAAACTAACCCATTTAATAAAAAATAGACTTCCACAAAATTCTGCGGTTAACGTCTACTTGGGAAATATCTCCACAGACATCCACTGAAGTCTGCAAAAAAGTCAAATTCCTAATCAATTGCAAAACTAACCCATATTTACGCAGACTTCATGTAAAGTCTGCGAACCTTCTTTTGTGTTCAAAGAAAACAGGCAGACTTCTCCTTGATCGAGATATTTGGTCAATTGCAAAACTAACCTCTACATTGACTAATAGACTTCATACTTTTAACTACAGACTTCATATGAAGTCTGCTCTCTGCAAATTTTCTAAAATATACAAAAACTTAGATAATAAGAGCTGAGATCATGTTTACCTTTTTAATGCCAAGATACTTCAACTAAGCCTTAAATTGTTACTCTCTTATCTTCAAATAGAACCGAAAATTGAAGATTAAGAATTTTAAGAAATTGAAAACATAAATTAGTGAGTTTTAGATATAATTGAAGAGAGAATGAGATATTGTTAGGTTAGAAATAGTGAGGAAATATATTAAGGTCAAAATTGGTTGGTGATGGTGGATTTAGATCTTCAATTTTGGTTGGTAATTATGGGTAAGAGAACTGACGAATATGACAATTTTGTAAATACTTGAGATTTGATAAGTATTTAAGTCTTTTTATGTTTTCATAATTTTTTAAAAAACAATTAAATGAAAAAACCTAAATTATAAGAAAAATAAGGTTAGAACGGGGAAAAGAGTTAGATTTGTAATTGACCAAAGTCAATTGGTTAGTTCTGCAACTCACCCCTTATAAAATTTATAAGAGAGCTTATAAAATTTGTAAGGATTTATAAGAGAACTTATAAAATTTATAAGACATTATTCCACAAATTTTTATAAATAGTATATTTTAAAGTTATTTTATAAAACCTTATAAATAGTGAATTTATAAGTTGTCTTATAAAACCTTTTAAAAATTAATTTATAAGTTATCGTATAAAACTTGAGGGAACCCATGAGAAAGTTAAACTTAGTTTTTCTTAAATTAAAGATAGTTTTCGTATTAAGTCCTAAAATGTTGAGTATTTGATTTGATTTGTTATTATTCTTTTGGTTTTATACAATTTTCTAAGGTATCTTATAAATTTTTGTAAGTTTTTATAAGATAATTTATAAATATACTATTTACAAGATTTTATAAGATAACTTATAAAAATAATATTTATAATGTTTTATAAGATCTCTTATAAAGCCTTATAATTTTTTTTAGAAATATTTTGTGTCAAAAAAAGGTTTGGGCGGGACTTTTCTTTGCAGGAAAAAAATTTGGTGAAACAAATTCATAGAGAAAACATAGAAAAATTTCATAAAAATTTTTTGAGAGTATTTTCGTCATTTTTATTAGTGAGGGATATTTTTTACAAAAAAGATTCAAAAATTATTTTTGCAAAAATGTACAAAATGAGTATTTTTTAAAATTTCTCTTTAATATAAAAATAAATTGTCAATGAAATCAAATTAAAAAATACAAAAAAATAAATGTTGCTAACATTAAGGTTTAAATTTATATATTTAAAATAATATAATAATTTTTGAAAATATACTCTCTACGTTTCAAGTTAATAAATGTTTTGATCTTTTCACACATGTTTTACCTCATATATTGCAAAAAAAACAAGGGCTAGTTGCAAAATTGAGCCAATGACTTGGGTCAATTGCAAAACTAAGTCCCTTTTTTACATTTTTTCTTGATTTTATCCTTATTTTTTTTATAATTTTGATTTTGCCATCAACTTGTTTTTTTGTTTCTTTTTTTTCTTCACAATAAAAAAGACTAAAATAGGTATCAAATTTCAAATATTTACAAAATTGTCATCTTCTTCAATTCCTTCACCCACCATTATCAACCTAAATTGGAGCTCTAAATGGACCATCGCCAACCAATTTTCATCTCATTATGTTTATTCACCAATTCTAACCTAACAATCTTTCATCCTCTCTTCAATTCTATCTAAAAAACTTAATAATTTTGGTTTTCAAGGTCTTGAAATTTTTAATCTTTCATTTTCGGTGCTATTTGGAGCCAAAAGTAATGATTTAAAGCTTATTTTGACATTCTGGGCATTCAAAAAAGATAAACATGATGTTAACTCAAATCTACTTAAGTTCTTGAAGGTTTTTGAAAATTTACAGTGAGTAGACAAAAGTAGACTTCTCTTGAAGTCTGCTAGTCAATGCAGAAATGAATCTTGCAATTAACCAAATTTTTGGGTTACTAGAGTAGAATTCTCTAGACGTTTGCACGCTTTTATTTGATGACAAAATTTTTTTTTGTAGACTTATAGAGAAGTCTACTTAAGTTCGGGTTAGTTTTACAATTGACCAGTAGTTTGACTTTTTCAGTAGACTTCACATGATTTAAGCATACTTCTCTTGATGTCTGCATACGTCACCTGAAGTCGAGTTTTTTGTAAGGGATTACTTTTGCAATTGACCGAAAATAGCAAATTTTGACCAAAATGTTAATAGACTTCACTTGATAAGTAGACTTCACAAGTAGACTTCAAGTGAAAAGTAGATTTCAAGAGAAGTCTACGAGTATGACTCTCACATACTTCACCTGAAGTCTACTTTTCAAAATTAAAATGTTCATTATTTATTAATATAAAGTAGACTTCACGACAAGTCTACACTACTTTTTGAGTAGACTTCTCTTGAAATTTACTTTCATAGTAGACTTCTTGAGTAGACTTCATAATAAAAGTCAAACTTAGTCAACTCCAGAGTAAACCTCAACAGAAGTCTGCTAAAATATGTACTTTTCTTTGGAATTCAAGTAGACTACCCTAGAAGTCTACTCTATAGTAGTAGACTTCATTTTGAAGTCTACTCAAAAAGTCAACATTTGGTTAATTGCAAAACTAACCTCGTTCTCAGTAGACTTCATTTTGAAGTATACTCTGAAAAGTTAACATTTGGTCAATTGCAAAAATAACCTAAAAAAGTTAACTCGTACTGAAGTAGACTTCATTTGCAGTCTGCCTTTTCTTAGAGGAGACTTAAAGAGAAATCTACTTTTTAAATGCAGACTTCATCTGTAGACTTCAAGAAGTCTACTTCGTCTATGTTGTAAAAATGCATCTAAACCATGGTTTTTTTGTTCTTATGTTTGTTTGACACTTTTATTGCTTTTGTACGAGCCTTATTTGGTTATATATTATATTTAATTATGTGTAAATTTTAGGAATAATATATGCAGTTAGCTCATTCTGAGTAGACTTCAGATGAAGTTAACTTAAGTCTACAGGTGAAGTCTGGTAGTTATATAATAGACTTCATATGGAGTCTTTTTTTTATTAATAAGCTATATGCCTAACTTTTTATCTAATGTGGTTTATATATGTTTATTTTCAGGTAATGGTTCAGTTAGCTGTTGTTTGTGGAAAATAGGTTATGATCGAACCATGATCAAAGAGTAGTGTGACAAGATATGTTGTTGTGTTTTATTTATTATACTTTTCAAGGCTATGTACTGTAAAATATTTACTCTTGTAATGGCACAATCCATTGCCTAAGTTGCATTACCTTAGTCACTCTTGTAATGACACAATTCTTGCATTACCTTAGTTGCATTACCTTAGTCACTCTTGCAGAAACTTCACAAAATGTGAGTAGACTTCACGTGAAGTCTACTCAAATACTAAGTAGACTTCGAAAGTTCTATTTCAACATTTTCCTAAGTCAATTTGATGACTCTCAACAAGGAAAAGTCCTTAAGATGGTTTAGCTTGTCATTTGATATCTCTTGCTCTACTATCTAAGAACCAGTTCTTTGTGTTGTTTGTTTTATCTTCTTTTTGAGTGATCTTTAGGGCTCATAAATAGACTAACAATCAATATTATTGAAGTATATTACAAAGATATAATATAAAATAAATAGATTTCCTATAAAAGTAGTTACCATTTGATTTATATAAAAAGAGCACTAGCTATCTATGCTAAACAACAAAAACGATAACATATAAAAAACACATAGGTGAATTTTGCAATTGATCAAATTTTTGGGTTACAAGAGAAGACATCTGTAGAAGTTTGTACGCTTTTCTTTAATCATAAAAAATAGTAGACTTCACGTGAGAAGTAGACTTCACAAGCATATTTTACGTGAAAACCTGAAATAGAATATAAGAAAAAAAACCTGCAACAAAAAATAAAAAGCAGCAAACAAAGAGAAAAATCTGCAGACAAAGAGAAAATCAATAAAACTCTCAAAACACAATAACAATCAGGAGTATAGAAAGATAAACCGTCAGATCTGGATGATTTTAGAAGATTATTGGTTAGATCTAGAAGATTATTGCTCGGATCTAGAAGATTTTTGTATGATACTTAGAGTACATCGTCACTGGTGGTTGGAGAAGACGGTGGCCAAAGAGTGAGCGGAAAAACTTGCAAAAGATGCAAAAAGATAAAAGAAGACACCTGAAGAAGATGGAGATTTGTAAAAAAAAAACAGAGAAGACATCACATGATAAGTAGACTTCACAAGTAGACTTTACATGAAAAGTAGAATTCACAAGCAGACTTCACATGAAATGTAGACTTCACAAGCATACTTCACGTGAAAATTAGACTTCAAAATCATAATTGACATGAAAAGTAGACTTCTTCACGTGAAAACCTGTAACATAAAAAAAACTCTGCAAACAAAGAAAAAAATCTGTAAACAAAGAGAAAATCAATAAAACTCTCAAAACACAATAACAATCACGAATTTAGAAAGATAAACTGTCAGATCTGGATGATTGTTGGTCAAATTTGGAATATTATTGGTCAGATCTACAAGATTATTGCTTAGATCTAGAAGATTGTTGCTTAGATCTAGAAGATTATTGCTCAGATCTAGAAGATGGTGACCAAAGAGTAAGCAAAAAAGCTAGCAAAAAAAAGAAAAAAAATTAGAAGAAGACACCCAAAGAAGATGGAGAATAGACGCAACAAAAATGGAGAATTGAGGAGAGATTCACTAGAAAGGAAAATGTTGATGGCCGCCACCGCCGGAGATGAAGGTGAGAGCCACCACCACAAATAGAGAGGAGAGGAGAGGAAAGTCATGATGGAGAGGAGAGAAAGTGGCTAGGTTTTTCTCTTCTACTAGTAAAAATAGTCTTTTATAGTTAGGTTAAAAAAGTTTAAACCAATTGGTTTACTTTCATAGTAGACTTCACGTGATGTCTACTATGATGGTAGACTTCTCTTGAAGTCTACTATGAAAGTAGACTTCACATGATGTGTACTTTGGAAGTAGACTTCTCATGAAGTTTACTCTATACCCTAAACCCTAAACCATAAGTTTTTGAACTTTGTTGGTCTTATTAAACCAAGTTTCTGTAATATTTTATTTCTTACACTTCATAATTGTTTATCTTAAGGTTATGTAATCAAAAGTTTAATCATATAATAATTATTTACTTTTTAAATTTTAAATAATAGTTAATTTTCAGAAGTAGACTTCTCTTGTTCACAGTAGACTTCTTTTGATGTCTACTTTGAAAGTGGATGTTACTTGAAGTCTGCTTAGTAGACTTCACGTGAAGTAGTTTACTCTATACCCTAAACCCTAAACCCTAAAACAAAAATTAAGTAATTCTATATAATACACCAAGATAAAAATAAAAACATATATCATAGATTAAATATTCTTAATCTTCTCGAACTATCTCTCTTTTATTAAAATTTACATTTAGAAATCTCAAATTACAATTCTACATAATTACCAACATATCTTGTTAAAACCATAAACCTTAAACTCATAGTTTATATGTGAACTATGTGATTTGATCTTTATTGGTCTTATTTCACCAAGATTTTGTGATATTTTATTTCTTACACTTCATAATTTTTTATCTTAAAGTTATGTAACCAAAAGTTTAATAATACAATAATTATTGATTTTATTAATTTAAAATAATAATTATTGTTAAGAAGTAGACTTCTCTTAAAGTATATTCTATACCCTAAATCCTAAACCCTAAAATACAAATCAAATAATTCTATATAATATGCCAAGATCAAAATAAAAACATATTTCAAAGATTAAACATTCCTAATCTACTCAACCTTTCACTTTTTTATTAAAATATTTATTTCAAAAATCTGAATTTACAAATCTACATGATTTACCAACATATCTTGTTAAAACCTTAAACCATAAAATCATAGTTTGTATGTGAACTATATGGTTTAATCTTTGTTGATTTTATTTCACCAAGTTTTTATTTCATTTTTTACACATCATAGTTGTTTATCTTAAGGTTATCTAACCAAAAGTTTAATCATTTAATAATTATTTATTTTTTAATTTGAAATCATAAAAATAATGGGATCAAAAGATCTTGGAAAAGATCAAGTTGTCATGGATTTATTGTCTGACTGAATTTAATGTCTCGATTATATTGAAGTTTGTAGAATCTTTGCGTTGTTGTTGGAGCCATTTCATGCGTTCCAAGACAATCAAGGAAGCTATTACTATCGATTTATGTGTTCATTCTCTTTAGGTTTATTTTGTGTGTTTACCATATGTACATCCCTTAACATGCTCTAATAATTCAAGACAAAGACCTACTCATTCCTCAAGAAGACGGGTGATATCACCTCTCTTACTAAACTTGGAAAACATGTTTCTGTATATGGTCATATATCATTGTAACCACAGCAGATGACTACTCCATGAGCCTTGGAGCTGCAGCAATGTTTGTGGTATTGTGATTGGTGTAATGGTAGTTGCTCAACTCTTCTCTTCGGTTTACATTAGTATTTGGTCCAATAAATCTTACTTCAAACCACTTAGATGCAGTAAATATCATTTTTTTCTTCGAAAACTTGTCAATGTTTTAGCTTAGGACTTTAATTCTTTAGCTCTTCTCTTGATCGGTCAGCTTTTCTATGGGTAATCATTTATTAGACTTGTGTTTTATACATGTAATTGTCATGACAGATTGGCTTGATGATGTTATCATATGTTGCTTCTTCTCACCCAGCTTGGTTGGAGAATCTTGAACTAACCAATGTCTTTTAAAATTATTATGTTGGTACATTGATAATGATACTTGTTGATTAAAATATAGTGAAGTTGATTTAATCTTCAACTCGAAAAGATATGGCCTTGTTAGAATGTGTAAATCCAGGGTTACTCTGGAATGTGCATATTCAGGGTTTTACAATAATTATCATTGTGCAAAGTTAGGGTCACCAGAAGATAAATATATCACCAAAGATCAAGAGAAGAAGTTTCAAGTAATGTGCAAAAATAGGATTTTCCGGTAATGTGCAAATTCAGGTTCATGATACTATATAACCGTTGGAGTGTGACACAAGGAAAAAGAGTCACAGTGACTTGCAAGGCAAGGAGCTGAACTCAAGAGTTATGTGTGAAGCAAGTATGAACATATGACCTCTCTTGGGTCAATATAGCCGTTGGAAGCTCACTATGGAGTAAGGAACCAAATGGAACTAATTAAAAAGAAGACGAGTTACATTCGGTTATGATCAAACAAAGGAGTAAGAAAGGAACAACAAAAGTCACATGCTCATTGTTGGTACAATAGAACCATTGTAACAAAAGGAGAATGGTCCCCTCCTTACATTCAAGAGACAATTCAAAATATTACCATCTTAAGTAATATGTGGTCCCATCCGATTTTGTATGTATGCAGAGATTAGGTTTCATTCTCATTGCCTATATATTCTTTGTAAACACCATTTGTAAATTCTAAGAAGAAATATACTCATCTTCTTCATTATACACTCGCCCATATGGCCACCAAACTCTTTCAAAACTCTTTGGTTACTAAATCTTCCACAAACTCTTCCAAACTCTCAATCTTCATTCTACACACTCCAAATCTCTTATTCTCAATCTTTATTACGCAAAATCTAACATGGTATCAGAGATAGATTGGTTCTTTGGGAGTTTTGTCCCAGGATCTCTTGGTGTTTGTTGCTTGAAAATCGTTTTCTCAAAGTGTTTTCAAACTGTTTTTACAAAAATTTGTATTGTTCTTCTTGTGTTTCTCAAAAATGTTTTCTTGTACATTGTTTCAAAGGTTTCAAAATTGAATTTGTGAGCTAAGGCTCTGTTTTATAAGGGGAATAGTCCCTCTTTAGGTTCTTATTGATTTCTAACCATTTTCTAATAATTTTTAAACTATTGTTGCAAAACCGTTTGATTCTTGTTTCAATCAATTCTCTTGAGAAAATGAGGAGAAATGCTGATACTAAACACCTCTTATCTGAGCATTATATCATATCCAAGTCTCTGTTTTATCAAAGAATTTTTTATTCTTAGTATTCTTGAAAGGTTTCAAACCGATTTTCAAATCTGTTTTTGGAAAAATGTTGTGTTTCTCATTAAAAATGTTAAAATCGTGTTTCTTGTTGCATCTTTTATGGATTTCAAAGATAAAATCCCTGTTTTTCGTGGCCATGAAGAGAGAAGAAGTGTTGGTGTGGCTATGGACTACAAGGAAGAGATAGAACCATGAAGCTGAGCTAATACTCTGTCTCATCTCTCTCCCAAACCTCACTCTCATCTCTAAGTCACGGTTTAGCTAGTTTTAAGCTCATAAAATCCAAATTTTAAATTGTTTGGTCTTTTATCCATTGGGTAAAAGGGTGTACCAATTTCAAAAATATTTTGTCTTATTTACTGAATATTTGTGGGTCAAAACCCTATTTCAAAGCTTGTTTTTAATCAATTTCAAAGCTTGTTTTTAATCAATTTCTTGAGCTCAAACTGTGTGTATGCAAACCTTGGGTTGACTCTCCTTCTTGTGAAATGTAGAAGTCATAAACCCATTGTATTTTGAAAATTATTTTGCAGTTTGAGTCAAGCCTTTCTAAAATCGTGAACTATGATGAATAAAAATTTGATTTTTATGAATTAGAGTGTGTAAAATCATGTTGAATCCATCTATTTCAATTACTAAAGTCTTGAACCGAGTTAGATTCCCTAAAACTCCCGGTTTGTGTTTTCTTGAAAAATTATTAAATCTTGTTGTGGTATCTAACTCTTGTGTGTGAATTTTGGTGTCTAACATCTCTGTAGTAGCTAGGTGAAATCCATGAGGGAGTACAGCCAGCCGTGATGGATGGGAAGGCTCACCAAAACCGCAAGTTGTCTTGTTTGGTGCATTACTTGCGTGTGAAGTTAAAGTCAATGGCCTCAACTTCAAGGACCCAGCTGTGCACTGTGGTGAAGAGTCTGATGGAATGTGTTGAATCAGCTCACAAACAAAAGAGTGTGCACTTATGTGTGTGGCGAAGGAGGTTCTCTTGATTCTTACAAAATCCGAGAAACATATAGAAGCAAACATAGGTTATCTCAAAAAGCTCCTCTATTTATTCTCTTTTACTCTCTTACTTGTCTTTTCTAGCCTAATTAATTATATTCAATAGTTGGTTTCATTCATGTCTTGGAGCCCTCAATGTCAAATGCTTTGAAATCTCTTATATCTTGTGTGAAGGTGTAATCCGAAGCTATGCTTGAGTATTCCCAAAAAGAGATGAATGGAAATGAGAAGTTGTTGGGTAGTGAAATAGTGTTAAGGAGGACAAGCTTGGTAATGGTCTTGGTATGGAAAGGACCAAGTCATTGCTCATGGTTGTGGATGATCTTGATGTTGTTGATTCAAGCCATTACAACTGTTTGGAGGAGGAAGAAGAGTAAACCAAAGAATGCTCCATAGTGTTGGTGTGATGGAATGGCTACTCAAGATGGTGTTGATGAAACGGATCCTTGTGTAGAGTTTAAATGAACTCAAATCTATTCTTCATGAAGATTCTCTACCGAAAGCTTATGCCACAAGTTTGGTAGCGAAGGTATGAGATCTCAACAACAAATTATTTTGTATTGATGCTTGGCTTTTTCTTGTGTTTCCTAAGCCAGGAATAGGTGCTAAAAGCACTTAGAGTAGCAAAGGAATGTAAAGTTTGGGATTGTGCCAAAATCCAAGAAATCAAGGCTTAAAGAAGCTATTGATTTCTCTTCAAATCTCTTGGTGATCTCCACTAAAGCTTGTAGAGACAAGTTGTGGAGGGAAATGGTCACATTATGGCTTGTGAAGAAGCCAAAGGTGTGAAGGAAATGGTGAAATGGGGTATGTGAGAAGGTTCTCCAATACCTTAAGCCGCAAGTATGTATGGTTCAAAGGAGCCAAACGTGTGGTGTTCATGAAGGACATTAAAGAGGTATGTATTGTCAATATAATTTATAAGTTACTAACTTGTGTGTGTTCAATAGATATTAGCTTGGAACAAGTGTTTGATACACTTAGAGAAGCTAAAACGGCTAAAAAGGTGACTTATAAGACTCAAAGGAGGTCCAAGAAGTCACCAAGACTGAGAAATGCCAAGAAAAAGCCAAAAATTTTGGAAGAGTCAATATTTTGACCAAAAATTCAACGGACGGTGGTCATGGACCGCAGGTAGGTCATCGAGTTGAGAGGTGTGTACCGTGGGATAAGAGGATATGTACTGCGGTCGATGCGAGGACGTACTAGAGGTCGACATGTATGTGTACCACGGGACGAGAAGACATGTAACAGGTGTCGAGACCAGGATGTACTACGGGTCGAGGAATCATGTACCACAGATCGAGAGGTTCATGTACCGCGGGTCGAGACTCCATCTCCCGCAGGTCGAGATGGGCAGTCCACCCGTACAATCAATGAACGGAAGAAAAAGTAAACATTTTGATTTTTTAAAAAGTTTGACTTGGGGATTTTTCAAGCCATATTCTGAGGGGATTCCAAGCCTTGGAAGAGCAACCTATCTATCTTTATCCATTGATGTGTGAAGATATCAAGCTTACATGATCTAATTCAATAAAATGAACATGTAAAGGTATGAATCTTAACCTTTGTCAATTTGTCTTCTAAACTAATGTTGTGTGTTTCCTCTAACTATTATCTAGGATATTATGATCCATGACATGACATACCAAAGAGCTGAAGCTAAGGGAATGTCAAAGTTGGATGTGTTGAAGATGGTACCATTAAAGATGGTTCCAAATGGAGTGTTGACCGAGATGAGGAGCCTCTCAAGTTGTGTCACTTCCAAGCTTGGCGTCCGGTGTTGCTTACCGTCCAAGTTTGACGGGGAGTCTTGAAGAATAAAGCTAAGGCTGACGGAGTTTGTTGACAAATGGAGCCAATGCTGAAAGAATTTTTGTCCGAGGAAGTTCAATCATAATTGAAGAAGGTGGATAAAGCTCAAGTATATGAGTGTGTCTCAGCCTTTTGGACTTGATATGTCCAAACCGTTATTATGATCCATACTCATTTTCCCTTAGTTGGTTTTATCCCAATGGGTTTTCCACAAAATTTTTTAATAAGGTGGAGAATTACAACTTTCAAACTTGATCTTGATGAATCATATTAAGGATTCAAGCTTGAGGGAAAATGTTAGAATGTGCAAATCCAAGGTTACTCTGGATTGTGCATATTTAGGATTTCACCATAGTTATCATCGTGCAAACTTAGGGTCACCGGAAGATAAAGACATCACCAAAAATCAAGAGAAGAAGTTTCAAGTAATGTACAAAAATAGGATCTACCGGTAATGTGCAAATACAGGTTCATGATACTATATAACCGTTGGAGTGTGACACAAGGAAAAGGAGTCACACGGAAGTGACTTGCAAGGCAAGCAGCTGAACTCAAGAGTTATGTGTGAAGCAAGTATGAACATATGACCTCTCTTGGGTCAATATAGCCGTTGGAAGCTCATTATGGAGTAATGAACCGAATGAAACTAAAAAGAAGAAGAGTTACATTTGGTTATGATCAAACGAAGGAGTTAGAAAGGAACAACAAAAGTCACATGCTCATTGTTGGGACAATAGAACCGTTGTAACAAAAGGAGAATGGTCCCCTCATTACCTTCAAGAGACAATTCAAAATATTACTATCTTAAGTATATGTGGTCCTATCCGATTTTGTATGTATGTATAGATTAGGTTTCATTCTCATTGCCTATATATTCTTTGTAAACACCATTTGTAAATTCTAAGAAGAAATATACTCATCTTCTTCATTATATACTTGGCCACCAAACTCTCTCAAAACTCTTTGGTTACTAAATCTTCCATAAACTCTTCCAAACTCTCAATCTTCAGTCTGCAAACCCCAAATCTCTTATTCTGAATATTTATTGTGCAAAATCTAACAGACCTAATGTAAATGAGGTAATCTTAACTGAACTGCACTGGTTTTTAACCTCTCAAAGCTCAGCATAGTAGTATTAAGTAATTTAGTTTGTTTATTTTTTGTGTTTGGTCGGTTGCTCTTGTATGTAGATTCTGATCTGATTCAAAGTAGTGTAGAATCAATCCTTGAAAAATATACACCATCTTTGTTTGCACCTCTTAAGTTCTCTAAATTTACTCTAGGATTGTAGCTCCTTGGTTTTGTTCACGGTCCATGTATTGGATTCATCAGACCAATTAGTATAAATCAATTTAGGGGAATTTGGAGTTTTTTATATAAATACAAAGTGGCAGAAACGGTCGAGGCATTTGTAACAGAACAAGAAGATATGATTCAAGAAATATAGGTAGGAGCTATGTTGTAATCACTAATCAGGAAAGAAAATTGATCAACCCACGAATGAAGAAGCTAAAAAGTTTGAGGACATGTACTGAGAAACGTATAAACTTTCTCCTTAGAGCTTGTGGAGAGCATAGAAAAGACACTCAAAGCAGGTCCGTCTGTATTTCATTATAGTGTATCTTTGATAATTTACTCTCTTTTGCTATACCTTTCATCAAGTATGTGTTCATTGTGTGCAAAGCTAATGACATAAAGTAGGTATGTTAATATGGGTTAATAAGCCCATTTAATGAATGATTATGTTTTATAATCTGAAACTCATTTAGATCCATATATCTAAAAATGCTAAATGGTTTATATGGGTTTCCCCATTTAGACCCATTTATTAAAATGGTTTTAACAAAAATTAGATGGGTATCCATTTAGACCCATTTATTAATTTTGGATATATTTAGCAAAATAAAATGAATTATGTAAATAATAAATTTTCATACATATTTATTTCTAAAAATGGGTTCCATCAAAAAAATTTCCTTAAATTTTTTAAATTACGATTTTACTCTTAGTTTATTCTTCGGGAAAAAAATTTCCCGCCATTTTTTATGCAAAATATTTCTCGCAATTTTTTCCCGTAAAAAAATTTCCCGCCAGATTTTTCTGCAAACTCTTTTTTCCTGAAAATCTTTTTTTTTCTCCGGCAAAAATTTTTGGCAGGAAATTTTTTTTTGCGGAAAAAATTGCTAAGGTATGTTTTTCTTTCTCTGGAGGATTTTGTTGTAATAATAAGTTAGTAAAATAATTTTTGTCTTTTCAATATTCTTTATTTTGACTTATTGATTTGAGACAAATTATGTGGTTTTCAACAAAGATAAAAATTATATTTTAATATTATTTGATAAGTTTAAATGAGTTAAAATACGTGAAGTATATTTAAATAGGTTTAAATGGGTACAAGAAATTTAAATAGGTTTAAATGGATAAGGTTAAATGGGTATAAAAAATAAATGGAATTAAATGGGTTAAGGGTTAAAATGGAGTGGTTCTAAATAGCGTGAGTTTACCCATATTAACATCACTAACACAAATGTCAAGGTAAGTCTAATAAATGTAGTTGATCAGTATTTTAAACTAGCATGTTCAGTTTATATAAGTCGTTCAAAAAGAGATTGGAAAAGAAAAATACGCATAGAGATTGGTTTGTCCCCACAACAATTGAGATGAATCTCGATATCGTTCAGTTCTCCTTCATTTCTCAAAAGAAGTGTATGAGCTGGATTTTGAGTTTTTAAAAGGCAAAGTGTATATGACAACACTAGCTCAAAAGATCTGTGAGGTGTAGATATAAAAGGTGGGATAAATAAAAATGAGTTTATGAATTTAGATGAGAAATGACGAGAGCAAGAAAAGATAGTTAAATAAAAAATAGAGAGGGAAAGACAAGAAGAAAAGAATACTCGAAGCTCATAAGGCTTTAATATAAGTTGATAAAATTCACTACCAAATGCAGAGATTCATAAAAGACGTGAGGGCTAAAGATGAATTTAAGCTATATATGAAGTGGTATTGAGCCAAATATTTCCAAGGCTGAAGCTGAAGTGAAGCTATAGGATTATGTAAAAATTTTGTTCATGATATTTCTATATCTTGATATGTAACTACACTCTTGTATCATTTACCTTGTTTAATAAGAAATATATTAACTTTGGTAAGCTATATATTACAATAACAACTCGAGTCCTTAAGCTAAACCAAAGAACCATGGTTAAACATATTAAATAAATTAAATATTATTTCAAATGTTAAGTAATTTTTGAAAAGACATAATACTGCGCTATTGGATCAATTTCTAAATTTTGACTCACTTCTCTTTTTTATATATAAAAGCAAGGTTAGTTTCTCTTCATGTGATAACTCAGCATTTTGAGAGTTTATGGTGATGACACATCTGCTCAAAACATTTAATTTATCAGCCAATAAAAATAAAATATTAATACACATCATAACAATTAATCTTGAAAATTTACCTCAATAATTTTAAAAAGAAAAATTTAATTATCGATACTTGATAGTTTAATGTCTATGTATGTTGATTTTAGTGTTGGTTTCCTAGGTCATTTAGCTATTACTAGGTTTGGACCCGCGCTACACTGTAGTTTTTATTTTGAATTCTTTTGTAAGCCTTATGGCAATGGTGGAATGATGAGTGAGATTAGTGGATTTGAACTCCATGTGAGAACAATGTTAAAGTGTTTGTTGTTGGTATATTCTATTGTAATAGCAATATTATTATGTTAGTAATATATTTTGTTATATTGATGTTTTTATAGTAAGTCTTTAAAAGTTTGGAGAAACAAGGCATTTGACATGAAATTTGGAAATGAGTTTAATTTAATTCTTATGTATCATAGTTAAATACAAAGTGGAAATAATTACTTATTTCTTTCTACGCTTGCGGTTTTAACATATGGTCTTGACAAGCTTTTGCACATGTTGTACATAATTTGAAAGCAACAAATAATTAGTAATTAGTTGGTCGCATTTGATTGAACAATGTACATGCGTTTTATAAATGTAAATAGCTTACAAGTCATAGGTTAGATACAGTGTTAATCATGAGGGCTACAAGGAATGGAATTGACCTTATTGGAGGGGTTGGTGTTCTTGATTTGGTTATGCAATTTTTTTTTGATAAGTTTGGTTGTTAGTTTATTAAAAGTGGATGAATTGGTAATTTAATGTAGAATAAAATTAGATAATGGGTAAGTATTTAGTGGGTTTGAAATTACCTCTGTTGTGGTTGTGAATGTTGTTAAAAATCTCTTTGTAGACAACATTTTGATCATTACCTCTTTCTCTTTAATATTGGTCTCACTCCAAATTTGTTGTCCTTCTTTTGATATAACTCCAGATAAAGCAACATAGAGTTGACCATGACTAAATACAGGCTTGGGTAAATATATGCCGTAATTTTCTAAACTTTGCCCTTGGCTTTTGTTTATTGTCATCGCATAACAGACTCTAATTGGAAATTGTCGTCTCCGCATTTTATAAGAACAATTTGTATCTTCTGTTGTCATAATGATCCTTGGTATGAGTACTTTTTAGCTAACATTGAGGCCAATTAGTACCTCTGCTTTGTGTAGCCTTTCTCCTAAACGTGTTATAAGCAGTCTTGTCCCGTTGCACAAACCTTCTTTTTGGTTGAAGTTTCTTAGTAAAATGATTGGGGTGTACTGCTTCAAAGGTAAGCGATGATTTGGTCATCTGGAGCACTTAAGTGCATTTAGGTACTCTGTAGTGTATAAAAGGTTAACTCCATCAAGATCTTTGTCATCATTGGCGATACTGTCAGCACTGAGATACTCTTTCATGTCACCCCTAATTTTTGTTAAGAAGTAATCATTTAACTCATCTACAATTTTGTTCCTTAGTGTGAGGATTGCGCGAGATCACAAATATGCACTGTCTTGAAAACAATGTTAGAGATTTGGAAATATTGCTTTTTGTAGCTGCTCCATTGGGCATTCTCCTTTTTCCAAGAGGAATGTTTTCTCGATCTCTATGTACTCATTTTCTTCAGAACCTTCGACAATTTTAGCTTCGCCAGTTCCAACTTGTAGAATCCATCTAGCAAAGTTTTTTTCCTCTTGTTGACTCTCATATTCTTGGTGAGGGTGCCAATGTAATAATTTTGCCATACATAAGATCTATTAAGTGTTGCTGAAACTGTATCTTATCGGCTGCCTTGTGGGTTGACTGGTAATATTTGTCAAAAATCTCCACCTAATAGAATAGTTTTCCCACCAAATTGTTTTTCTACAGCATTTGGGTTGCTTGAATTCATGATATCTCTAAATGTTATATTTAATGCTTCAAAAGTGTGACGATGTGGTTTGTCCTAGATGATTAGGTCTGGCTTTTCATCAACTCTGCAAGCATTGTGTGTGGTTTGATATCGCATATGGAATCTTTGTGGAGATTTGACAGTATCTTAAAGCGTGAATGAGCTGTTCTTCCTCCTGGTAGAAGTGTTGCTGCTATTCTTGAAGTTGCTACAGGAATAACTATTTGTTTCTCACACCTTAGTTTGGAAATTAGTGTCCTATAAATATAGGTTTTCCCGGTACCACCTGGGCAGTAAACAAAAAATAGTTTTCCTTTGGAGTTGTTCACTGACTCCATAACAACTTCGTATATATAAAGCTTCTCTTGATTAAGTTGTGAAAATAATTCATGGTGGCTTGCTCTTTCTTCGTCTGTGTTGTAACTCAACTCGTCCCTTAAAAGTGAGTTTCTTAAATCTTTGAGGATATTTTTCTCTGGTAGTGGCATGTCTGGGAAACCTGTTAGCGACTTATCATGTTGGTTAAGAATCTTTTGAATTTCCATCAATGTATATTGTTCCATTTCTTCATTAGTTAAGTGTAACTCTTTCATGCCAATACAGGAAAAATGACTTTTAATAGCATATTAAGATAGCGGTTTTGTATTTTATGCTATAGTTGTTTTTATAGCATTTTTATTATTTGTGTAAATAAAAACACTATAATATATTGGGTATAAAAAGCGTAATTTGTCCTTCAAAGCTTTGGTTCTTCTGATTCTGTTATAACACTTTGTAATTGTTCAAAACGTCATGGTATGTAACCACAAATTATTTTTTTGCCGCTAAAGTGAATATTATTTTGGGGGGGGGGGGGGGAATAGGTTTTAGCACTTTTTTAAAAATTAGGGATTTCCAAGTAGTCTCTCTTTCTCTCGACCTCAGCTCAAATTGAAACTGAAATTGTTGCCTCTATCATCTTTCGTTGTCGACCTCTATGCCTTAGATTTGGGTTCCTCTATATCTTTCTTTCTCAAATTCGATTTCTCTCACTCTCTCTCTATTCTCAGTAACGATAGAGGAAATTCCTATATCCCTCCCAGTCACGAGAGAAGGAAAGTTAAAAGGTAAATGGATTTTGATTTTACTTTCAATTTCAGATTTATATGGAAGCTTTAGGGTCAGTGTATACAATTACTTTGACATTATCAATGTGTTGGATTTAAATTCTATTGATTTCTATCAGAGATGTGTTTGATTTTTAATTCTCTTGAATTTCTCAAAATTGTTTTGCAAATTATTAGTCTGAGTTTAAGCGTTGGTTAGAAAGAGATTCACATGTAAGAGAGACTTTCAAGCAAAATTAGTTGTTTCAACAACAAATCCTTAAGTTTCTCTTTGATAAGCCAATCGTTTAGTTTCCATATCTTTTTTGCTTTCCACGTAAAGTTAGTTGTTCCGACCTTCTCAATTTTCTGTGTTTTACTTAGATTCGATGAGTAGCTTTGTATTGTCAAGAGTTCAACACTTGTTTACGCTTTCATTATAAACACTTGTACAATTTTTATATACATATGATGATAATGATGACTTATGTAGTTAACTCGAGATTCTCGCTTGAATTGTTTAGTTTAATGGAGAATTTGAATTGCAGAATATTAGCTTAGTGGAGAACTTGAATTGCAGAATCCGAAACAATACATGAGTACCTAAGCATTTTTTTACTTATTTCACGTCTTTGTTTGGGTTTGAGTTTTTCAAGTTGATATACTGTTTTGAATATAGTGTTGCTGGGATTCCTTTGATTTATAAAAGTCCACCTGAGATTTGTTCAGGTTCGAATAATTTTCTTATATATTGTCAATTTTTCACAGATTTATTACTACCTAATATTTTGTCAATTTTTTCAACAGATTCATTACTTTTCCAATTGTTATCGTGTAAGTTTTTATTTTTTACACTTGTTGAAATTTTGTCTCAACTATGGTTGAAGTGTGTGAGTATGATAGTTATATTTGTGTCAGATCGATGAACCTATTATCTTTAAATGTATGTATAATTGGTGGTGGATCTATGGTCATTTTGTTGTAGAATGGGTAAGGCATGGGTTTGGCTACCAAGGTATGAATACGGTTGATGTTTTTTTATGTCGGTTAATTACTTCATTATAATATAATAAGGTATTTTTGATATATAGTAAGGTATTTTTTATATATGGTGTCACATGTGAGTTAATCATCTAGTTGAAGGGCTCTGCCCTTGTTATTAGATGTTCTATCTTATCCAGGTTGTGTTATTTTATTTATATGCAGAAACAAATACAATCACTAGATAGTCAATTAGACTCAACAACAAATGATAATATAGGAGAAGATGTTGTCAGTCAAGTTCTGGGAAAGAATTAACCTAAACGAGTTAGAGGACTAGGTAGAGGGATCACCACTACCAAGCTAGCATTTCTACAGTATTTTTGGGTTATAAAACAAGCTTCTGGCAGGACACCGGGGAGAGCATCTATAATTTCCTAGAGACTGCCATGTGCAGAAACTTGAAACGACACCAGTTGAATTGCTAAATAAAGTGGAAAAGATGCAGAATGTGGTCCATAAGTTAACTCGGAAAAATGTAAGCTTTCAATGTTTTTGTATCAAATATTGCATGACAACAAAGTATATATTTATGAACTTTTTTTCATACTTTCGGTGATGATATGGGTTCTTAGCGTGAAGTGAGTGATGTTAGAAAAGAATACCCAAGGTGCCCACTTC
Source organism: Lepidium aucheri (assembly GCA_900406435.1). NCBI lineage: Eukaryota > Viridiplantae > Streptophyta > Magnoliopsida > Brassicales > Brassicaceae > Lepidium > Lepidium aucheri. The sequence continues at coordinate 57,186 of OVBA01000273.1, forward strand.
TAGATTGGTTTGCATCAGAAGATGTTGTTATAGCTGAAGGGGAGAATTCCATTGGATCCTAGCACATTGGCTGTAGTTTTGAAGATGGCATTAAACCCAACATCATTTGTCTCGAGACGTACATCAGATGTGTTCTCACTTGACCAAGCTGTAGGAGTCAAAATAGCATGACCAATAAATAAAGTTATTTTGGACACTGAAGTTGTCTCCTCTACTAAAAATAAGAATCACGGATCTTTAGTAAGTGTTGTTATCTTGTTTTAATTGATATTACTTTGATATTAAAATCATCAGATTATTGAATATTTGTGCATTCACAATAGGATACAAGTACATATGAAATCACTTAAAAGATGTAGGATTCTTAGTTGGAATTTGGATGAACTTATTTCGTAGGGTGTAGTGTGTTCAACTGATCAGACATAAATGGTTAATAATATTCCTACAGGTATGAATGTTGTTGTTCTAAAGATTCATAAGATCATGAAAATGATGCTTATTTGTGGAGACCAAGTGCTGAAATATTCCTGATGGGTGATGCTATTAATTCAAAGGTGGCATGGCCAGTTCATAAGATAGAAATGGTTAAAAAAGATGCACCGAAACCACTTAGAAGATCAGCAATGGTATCTTTTCAACCTATAACAATGTATAAGCTATGTTACAAGAATACTTGATGTTGTTATAGACTACTAATGAATGTCTTTAACTTTTGATAGAGTACAAGTAATAGCAAGCGTGCCAGCCAAAATGCAATTGCAATGAAAAGGTGCATCCTGTTAGATTGCAAGAACTCAAGAAAAAGAGTTGTATTTGGAAATCAAATTCATAAAGGACACAATATGTAATACACTAGCTTGGCTTACTAAGAAAATAATTTTCCTTTGAATTAGTGTAGACTCTCGTTTATCAATTGTAAACTCTTGTTAAATCAATTGTAGGCTCTTTATTTGTATAAAAATATGTAGACTCTTATCAGTGTTCTAGACTTAAACTTTTCCACATATGTTTCCACAGTTTCTAAGGATCACATCACCAAATAGTAGCATAACCACAAATAACTCACATAATTGCCTTGTAATTGCCCATACTGATGTTTCGACCATTGCTTCATGCCATTCTGTATCTCCATCTATGAGGCCTATCGCGTAACAACTTTCCTTGAAAGTTTTATGATTAATGCCACCAACTTTTTTGATATCATCATAGCTTGTAAAACCTTTTTGTGAGTTAGCAGCATTCGTAGGTAGTAACGTTCGCCTGCTGTTGGGTGCAGTTAACTATCCTTCTTATGTTATGCCCTTGTTTTTGCTTGGTCCATGTCTTTTTAGTGAGATTCCAGACATAATATAAAGGAAATTGAGGGTATGTCAAGTCATGTGCAACTGGCTCATTCTTATTGGTTTCCATCCATTGAGTGAACATTGTGTTTGACATGCTTGCTTTGCTCACAACGCTATTTGGATCATCATTTTTATCAAATATTAAATTTTGCTCCCCTTTAAGATGTAAACTAAGTTTCTGCACTGTTGGTTTTTGATGATGTATATCAAAAGCAAATATACGCCAAGTAGCCTCACGTGCTGATAAATATCGACATTCCTAGTAGTTTTTGATTTAATTGAATTCGACATTTTCTTTTGCACGAATTGGACCCTCTTTTGATGCAGATTGGAAGATAATGGTCACCTTGTCAACTCCTTTGGTGATGTACTTGAAAATATATTTGATAGCTTTCAAAGTGTTGCACCACTCAACATTTATATGCGCTTGATATTTTTTTAGTAAAGGCATATTATAGGGAACTGTAAATCGAATATCTAGTCTTGTACCACTTTTGATGACGAATTTCTCTTTATCATCTCTTCGCTAATAAGTAATATAATCATCCTCATCAATTGTGGTACACTTAGCAAATGAACATGGATACATTTTCAAACATTTCCCGTTTTCCATGCAGACGTTTTGTGGGCGGTCAAAGCCACATGGACCATACATTATGTGTTTTCTAACCAACTCATATCCTTCTGGATTGTCTTTTTCAGTAGGTACTTCTGCTTTTATGAGTTCATCAAATTCAAAAATGATGAAATTCTGAGGATCCACTTGTAACCAAAGGAGGATATGTGCATGTGGTAAGCCTCTTTTTTGGAACTCAATGGTGTAGACAACTGTTACATTTTTATTCATTTATGTATTGTTAGTTAGTATTATAGTATTGTTCATAATTTGTTTAATAATTCAATTAAATTTTTTTAACCAGCTTATAGTTGTCTGAAGAAGGTTCTGTCCTTTAGATCTGATACCAAATCATCCAATTTCATCTTAAATACATGGCTGGTGATATCAGGTCTTTCATGCGCTGAGTTAATGCCATAAGCTTGTAAATGGTCACTGATTTTTTTCCAATTTGGATTTGTTGTTATAGTGATAAACAAATGTGGATTACCATATGTGCGACAAATTGCAATAGCATCATGATAATTCTCAATCATGTATCTTGGTCCCCTTGTGAACGATTATGGCAAAATGATCCGTTTTCTAAGTGATTTTGAATCAACATCGCCTCTTCCTACTACATCACAAAGATTATTGTAAAGGTCAGCTCGAAGTTTCTTTTGGTCGTTTCTAGCGAATTTCAACCATTATTCTTCAGTACATGTGTACGCATCAATAAGATGTTGATGAAATAGATGTCCTCCTTTGATGATTGTTTTTCCCTCGCATAACCTTGTTTGGATTTGGTATGCATAATACTCTCGTATTGTGACAAATGTTTGCTGAGTTATTTGGCTATCATTAGCAATGTATGGGATACATAGATGAAACCCACTTTCTCCGTAAACAAATATCATTGGGTATTTAAGAGCCATGTAATATTAATGTAAATAGCTTATACTTTGCAATTCTATCAGTGATGAACAATAACTTGTGGAGTCTTAATTACATGAGTGATGATAACTGAAGTAGGACGATTGAATATTATAAGGTGTGTGTTATATAATATGATTAAAATCCCATTAACCACAAATGTGATATATCGTTAACAAATGTGTTTGAGGCACCAAAAGTTGTAACACTTTGTTTCCTTGTGATTTTATATGTTTAATTTGGATAGGAAACATATGGTTTAAATGGTTTGAAATAATGTTTACGGCGAAGGTACATGAATGAACCACCAAAATTAATTAGTACAGCAGTTTCAACATTTTTTCGAGAGAACTTTATAAATACTTTTTGGAATCCTTACTTGGAGATTAATTTACCAATACAAGAATTATGGCAAAACCACTAAATCCTACCTATTCTTTCTTATACCAAGATAGTGTTGCTGACGGTGCCGATTGTAGTGAAATATATCTCAAAATTATGAGGCATAACACCCAAGAAAACAATATTGTGGTGAGAATACCTTATAGGCGAAGCAATGGAGGCCCTTGCCGGAGGAGTTTGGGGAGAAGTCTTGAGTATTTGCTAACGTACCATGAAATAGATGACACCGATGCGAGAAGAATGATTGCCAGTTTTGTGAACATTGTTAATGGTGTTGAAATATCTGTGATCAGTGATACATGTAGAAGTTTGAGAATTTTTTCTAGAATGACCGAGTATAGTTTGCAGAGTGTAACAAGGATAGACACTGATGTGGTCCTTGGAAATCTTGAAAGTACAAGGAGAGAAGCTACTCATGAAGAAAGAGATGACAGTTGTGCTATTTGCTTACAAACATTTAGCAGTGGAGATGATATCAACACTTTACTCTGCAACCATATATTCATCATAGATGTATAGAGACATGGTTGTATACAAACCTAAATTGTCCTATATGTAGGTCAAGCTATTTGTAATTGCATTTCAATGTTGTGTTGCTGTCAAAAGTGTAAGGTTAAGTTATATTTGTTTTAACTTAGTCACTTTACTTTCAATAAATGAAACCCAAAATATCTTTGTATAATTCATAATTCAATATATGTATAACTGGAGTTGAGTTTTGCTACTCGTAAATAGGAAAAGAATTTGTAAACCCAATAAGAATTGATGTAACCACAACAAAGTAGTTTAAACAGAAAGAAATACAATCATTACTTCATTAGCATTGTTTATCAAAATAATAGCCTAAAGTAGATACAAATCAAGGTAGGGTGAGTTTGTTAGAAATACAAATGTAACTAAAAACCTAGCAATTGTGTTAGCGATAGTGCACAAAATTTAAAGCATAACAATTCTGAAAAAGATGAATTGGGGAAAAATGTAAAACCTCAAATGAGAAGCGCAATATAAAGATGAAGACATGGAGACTGAACGAAGACATATAAACAGAGACACGTAATTTATGGTAAGAGAAAGAGAAAGAGGAAAAAGACTTTGTTTGGAATTCGATTCCTGATTTCTGGATCTTCATTTTCAGTCGGCGACGATCGTGTTTAAGAAATTTTACGCGGATCTTCTTCTATGACACAATACATCTTCCATTTTTTTGTGATGTGTATTTTTGGGACTTGAAATTTGATGACGTGTTTTAAGGTTTTAACTTGATTGGTTTTTGGCATTTAATTTTTTAGCTGATTTGTGAGCACTAGAATATCTCAAAATGCTCATGTGTCGGCATCAAGGGAGACATAATCTTTTATTATATATATAATTTTTAGTTTATTTGTGGTTCAAATTTTTATTATTAATTTTCATTCCAATCTAATATTTTAAGTTTTGAAGTCTTTTTTATAAGACTAGGTATATATTTGAAATGTGGTGGCAGTGTGATTTTTTGTAAGAAATTATAGTTTTTAAACTACATAAATAAAATAAAATAGAAAAGAAAAACATATATTTATAGTAATATATTTTGTTTAGGTTGGGCTTCTGAATTGCTAAATGATGTAGATGTATAAGTTTTTGTTGTTTAAAGAATTGTGGAAGGGATCCTTTGGTGGCTAAAGATTATGTAGCCACGAGGGATTGTGGAATGGTCTCTAGAAGCATATCCATGTTCGAGTCTTATTGTCTAGATTATGTAGGAATTTGGTTAATGGGCTGACTAGTTTATGATTCAATATTGACAAAAAAAAGATTGTGGGAAGATTGTGGATATTTTTTCTTGTTTTTTGTTCTTATTTATATGGACTATTTATACTAATAATTATATTAGATTATAGAGTGAAAAATCAAAAGTTTTCTATAAATATGATACCGCGCATCAAGCCGGTACAAATCTAGTTTATATTTTAGTTTTAAATTGGGAAAACGGTCAAATTAATACCGAGCTTACTTGTTTTTTCTATTTTAATACCGAGCTTCTTCTCTTTCCAAAAAAATATCGAACTTGTTGTTGATCACGCCAAATAAAGATCACCGTTAGTCAAACTTAACATATGTTAAACAGTGTTAGTTTAATTTAAGCGAATCATGCGAAAATACTAAAATACCCTTCATTTAAATTAAAAAAAACTCTGAAACCCAAATGACACAAGCAAGACTCGAATTTTTAAGTGATTTGGATCGGTTTGGGTTGGTTTTTTTGAGATTTTTTGAGATTATTTTCGGATTTTTCAATTTTTTTTCAAAATTTTTGGGTCAATTCAGAACCATTGAATACTACCCGAATTACCTGAAAATCAGAAAATAATCTCAAAAAATCCTAAAAACCTGATCCGAACCGACCCGAATTCAGATTTTAGAAAAAATTCAGATTTTAGAAAAAAAAATCAGATGTTCGGGTAGTTTGGGTAGTATTCAATGGTTCTGAATTGACGCAAAAATTTCAAAATAAATAAATTGAAAAATCCGAAAATGATCTAAAAAAATCTCAAAAAACCTACCCAAACCGATCCGAATCACTTAAAAATCTGAAATGCGGTTCGGGTCAAGTCGGATAATTTGGGTCGAGTATTATTCCCAGCCTAATGCAACCCATAATCAGTTACTCAAAAATTATGCGGGATTAATCGAAAGTAATTTTACGATATTTATTAAAATATACTAATATATATTATATATTGTATACTTGCACTAAAATGTTTAAGTAGTCTAGTGGTAATGGTAGTTCCCTTTATACCAAAAGGTGAGGGGTTTGAGTCTTGCTTGTGTCATTTGGGTTTCAAAGTTTTTTTCAATTTAAATAATGGGTATTTTAGTATTTTCGCATGATCCGTTTAAATTAAACTAACACCGTTTAACATATGTGAAGTTTGACTAACGGCGATCTTTATTTGGCGTGGTCAACAACAAGTTCGATATTTTTTTTAAAGAGAAAAAAAGTTCGGTATTAAAATAGAAAAAACGCGTAAGTTTAGTATTCATAAAGAAAATGTGGACTCAAAGACCATCGGAGCCCACGGGCCGGTTCACAAACAACCACAGTTGTATGCCCACTAAGACAACATCCTATGGATAAACCGAACCCGGTTTGTATTGAAATTGTACAACACAATAATTTCTACAACTTGTCGCGGAAAGAAAGACGACACGAACCAACAAAATTGGTAAGGCGAAAAAGAAAAGAATAGTCCTCTCTGTTAACAAAATACATATCATCACCGTTATCGTCTTCAATTTACTTGCTATCAATCAGATGATCTCTCCAAAACCCTAATTTATCTTTTTCTACTCTGATCAAATTGTTCGTTCCTCACCCTGTCCGTTTGATCTTCTCGTTATTGGAATGCTTATATTTGGTCGCCAATCGGATTTTTCAGCAGTCTAAACCCTATTTCTCTTCGTCTCTAGGGTTTCGAAAGGGGAGTGAAAGATATACTAGCAAAGGGTAAAAGATGTCCCTTCCGCTACTGGAGTGTAGGTATCTGACAGAGGATTTTATTCGTGAAGGTAAGAATGGCAACTATGGCTCTCAGCTGCCCAGCTCCGTACCGATGCTTCGTTTCCTCTACGAGCTTTGTTGGACTTTGGTACACGCACACAACACCTCTCTTCGTAATATCAAATCACGCATATACGTGTTCGAGTTGCTGAAGGTGCATGGTAATGGATTATCAGGTTCGTGGCGAATTGCCAATCCAGAGCTGTAGGGCAGTGTTGGAGGGAGTAAATTTTTTGGATAAACCATCAAACGAAGAATTAGCTTCCTGTTTTGCGGACATTGTGACTCAGATAGCTCAAGATGTAGGTCTTTCCAATAACAGTTTTGAAATTTTCAGCTTACAGATCATTGTGGACCCGTATTGATACTAAGCGTTGGCTTGTTTGCTTTCGTGCTCACTTTGCTTCGCTTTGCAGCTTACCATGTCGGGAGACCAACGTTCTCGCTTAGCCAAATTGGTCAGTACTAGATTTTAAATTACGTTTGAAAAATTGATAGTGGTTTCCATGCTCATAGCTACCACTCACTTTCTTTTCTTTTGTAGGCGAAATGGCTTGTGGAATCACAGACAGTCCCTCAAAGGATTTTTCAAGAGCGATGCGAGGTAAACATTATCTTACGTTCAGCCAAAAACTAATCAAGAATATGCCCAATCGGAAGAGTATTACGATATTGCTCTCTATATCTATATTACTTAGAAGAGAAATACAGAGAGGTTTCTTAATTGATGACCCTCTTATTCCCCCTTACAACTTTTATTTAGTTCTCCATAACCCGCTCACTGGTACCCTCCTATTTATAGCATATGCATCATGGAATCCTACTCCCCATCACAGAAGCAGTAAAAATAACAAATCTGGGGTGACTGATAGAAACTGCTCATTGAATATGATTATCGTAGCTGCTAATGTAGTTAGATCTAGAAGTTAACTTCAAGGCTGAAGCCACAGTAATCCCTTAGATTGTAGAAAATTCTACGCAGATCAAGTGGACCAGCCGGTCTGACTAGATAGCCATGTTCTTCTTGCTATAGGAGTAAAGTATAGGAGGGTGCAGGTTCTAAAATGTATCACATTATTCCTGTTTTGATTGGTTTGTCCGCAGTTGTCTCTCCATTTACTTGGTTAGTAAGAAGGTTACCTTTATGAAGGCGCTGATGACTTATATCTTTATATTCTTTTAGGAGGAGTTTCTGTGGGAAGCTGATATGGTTAAAATAAAGGCCCAAGATTTAAAAGGGAAAGAGGTAAGGACTTCACACTGCTGTAACGCAGTATTAATGTGACATACAGTTTGCTCTAGGATTAGGGGTAATTATATGTTGTTATGTCATAAATCCAGCTGTACTGTGGTCTATTTTACAATAGTTACTCTGAGTGAGTTGTTATTGCGACTGACTTATATATTAGAAGTGTTTTTTGTTTACCAGTGTAACTTCTGCTCATTGTTTAGAAATAACAGTTCTGCGTGGTGGTACTCAGGTGCGATTAAACACTCGTCTTCTGTACCAGCAGACAAAGTTCAACCTACTCCGTGAAGAAAGCGAAGGATATGCCAAACTGGTTTGTCTTTCTGTCCACTTCGTTTCTATGCTCTATCCTTAGATACATATTCATTCTATAGTCCAATTCATCAGAAATACACCTTTGGGCATGCTTGTCTTTAATTTTTAGAAGGGATGATCTCTTTAACGATGCTGATTTGGCCTTTCCTTTTCACACGGTTCCAGTTGGACTTGGAAGGCTTATTTTAATTTTAGTATAGCTGTGCAGAGGAAACAACATATTTTCTCAGCAGAGTATATATTGTTCCTGGAGTTCGATTGAATCAGATTTACATATACTAACTTATTACAATAATTTATTTTGTGGAACGCAGGTCACCCTTTTGTGCCGAGGATCTGCAAGTAGCTCGCATAATGCATCAGCAGTAACTATGGGAATTATCAAGGTTTTGTTTCGGACAATACATTATTATGTGTTGCATATTTGCTCCGTGTACTTTTTCTGAACTGAAATATTTCTTACAGTCATTAATTGGGCATTTTGACCTGGATCCGAACCGTGTTTTTGACATTGTAAGTTTTCACTGTTCTCACTGTTCTGTTTGACGTCATAATGTATTGATATGTCCTTCGCTATGAGTAATATGCCCTTTTTTTTTGATGTATAGGTTTTGGATTGCTTTGAACTTGAACAAGATTATGACACATTTCTTAATCTAATTCCTATATTTCCTAAGGTTTGGAATGCCTTCGTTGTTTTTTCATATCGTGCCTCTTAGCTTGGAGACTATTTTTTGCTAAAAAGCTCTTTGATATGCAGTCTCATGCTTCACAAATTCTTGGGTTTAAATTTCAATACTATCAAAGATTGGAGGTGAATAGCCCGGTTCCAGTGGGGCTCTATAAGCTTACAGCCTTGCTTATAAAGGAAGAGTTTATCAATCTTGAAAGCATGTGAGCATTTTCTTCCCCTTTGCTTTCTAGATCCGTAGTAGTCTCTGGGGAATATTCAATTCGAGCATTATGCATGGCCTTAAGGAAGTACACTGGTTTATCCCTTTTTCCAGCCGATGCTACGAAGTCTCCTTTATAATTGGATACTTGTACATATAACTTCTTCAGGAACGACTCCTTTTCTTTTTATTGTCTGAGAATAAGGCTATATCAGTTAGAGTCTAAATAAAAGATTGTCTTCCCTTCTACACTTTGTACTTTTTTCTAGTTCTTTGATATCACTGTCTCAAGTTCTTTTCTTACTGTAGTGTGAAAGGAAATTGATGGGGTTTAATAGTCAAAAATCATTTTGTCTGTTCTGAGCTATTTCTTACTTCGAGATTGCTTTTAGGGAGGAGTATGCAGTAGAGTTCATTAACTTATTTTAACAATTTGGTGATTACTAATTTTCAAAGTTTCATCCTCTGACAAGAGAAACTACACTAAATTTATGGAGCTTATGTTCTTATACTGTTTTGCCTTACTGTGGTAAACAGATATGCACATTTGTTACCTAAGGACGAGGAAGTTTTTGAGGATTATAATGCTTTTTCTGCAAAGCGATTTGAAGAGGTACAGTTCAAAATTTTGCCAATCCTTAAGATGTTTGTAAGTGTATGCATAGAGATGTTTTACGGTAGTTCTGTGCTGGCCATGTGTATGTTGATGATATGCGTTTTTCTGAGTTAAAATCATTTTCCTCTTTAGACAAACAAACTAGCTTCCCCTGCTCTTGTGGATAATCTGCTTGTCTCGCCTTTACACAAATCAAATTAATACTCAGATACTAAAGAATTCTTCGTTTTTTCTGGAAGCCACCCAATTATTGTTGTTTTTGAGACCAAAATTTCGTTTGTTTATAAGTGTTTTGATACTTACAAGTCCCTTCTATTCTACAGGCCAATAAAATTGGAAAGATCAATCTCGCGGCTACTGGGAAAGATCTTATGGAGGATGAGAAGCAAGGAGATGTCACAGTAGATCTCTTTGCGGCTTTAGACATGGAATCTGAAGCTGTTACTGAGAGATTACCAGAGATTGAAAATAATCAGACTCTGGGCCTCCTGAATGGTTTTCTCTCTGTGGATGACTGGTAATATACCGTCTCTCTTATTATATATAAAAATACGGAACTCTTCTGACAGCTTTGCCATCTATTTTTCCATTTCGTTTTACTTAAAAAATCCATTGTCATCAAACCAGTCCATTTGGTTTGATTATATTCTTCATGAGCTTAGATTTCTTGTAGGACCACTCTGTGCGGGTTTGTTATTGATTTGGTAATTGCATCACCGTTTATTACTTAAAAATGAACTTATAGGACTTATCGGGTGATTGTTCTGGTGTCTTTTACCGGAAGTCACGTCTCAGATCAAAACTATCATTGAAATTTCGTTTGCATTCTAATCTATGACATACAAAGCTAATGTGTATATTTAATGTGTATTAAAGGCATAGTACTTACTCATCCCCCTTCTGCTTAAGTGAGGTGAAGGCTCTCTTCTTCTTTTTTTCTGACGTTAACTCTATACCTTCATCGCAGGTATCATGCCAATATCTTGTTCGAGCGTCTTGCACCTCTTAATCCAGTGGCCCACGATCAGATTTGTAGTGCCTTGTTTAGGTTAGTGATTGTTCTTTTAGGTCAGGCTATATTGTCCTTAGATGTATAGCTGCTTCGTTGTTTTGCATCTTCAGCTCTATGTATCACCTACAGGATACTGCAGTTCTGACCAGTTATCTATGGTGAGAACAATTATTCTTTTGGTATATGTTTTCAGGCTTATAGAGAAGTCAATCACTCAAGCTTATCGCATTGCCCGTCAGACACGGTTTCAAAATTCTTCCTCTGCGGGCACAGAAAAGAGTGCACACACCGCTAATACAACAACCAATAGGACTTGTCTAGATCTTCCGAAAGAAGTGTTTCAGATGCTTAGTACTGTTGGGCCTTATCTGTACCGTAACACACAACTGTTGCAGAAGGTGCGGTGACATATATAACTCTGAATGTTGTTGAAGATTGAAGCTGATATATGTTTATTATTATGGCAGATTTGTAGAGTATTAAGGGTTTACTACCTGTCAGCCTTAGATTCTGTTCGCGATGGGTCGTCAAGTCAAGAAGGTAGTGCATATGAATTTTCTCGAATGCACTTAAAGGAAGTTAGGTTGAGAGTGGAAGAAGCTCTAGGAACATGCCTTCTGCCATCGTTACAGTTAGTACCTGCAAATCCAGCTGTTGGTCATGAGATTTGGGAAGTGATGAGTCTCCTTCCTTATGAGGTTGACTTGCTTCTGTTTGTTTATTCCAAATATGTTGTGTAGAACGTGATGACTAATCCTGTTCATTAATTTTGTCTTTAGGCTCGTTATCGTTTATATGGTGAATGGGAGAAGGACGATGAGCGGAATCCTTTGTTGTTGGCAGCAAGGCAAGTGGCAAAGGTATAGCAGTATGACCTCGATCAGTTAATCCCATGTAATATAAATGAAAGTAAGCACCCTTCAGATTCTCAAGAGCTTATTCTCACATATCAGTTGGACACTAGAAGAATTCTGAAACGGCTAGCAAAAGAAAATTTGAAGCAGTTAGGAAGGATGGTAGCAAAATTAGCTCATGCCAATCCCATGACGGTGCTTCGAACAATCGTAAATCAGGTGTCAGTCTACTACCAAACTGTACCATTGCTTCTATTTTTCTAATTGAATTGTTCGGACAAGGCTAACTTTCAGGTTCTTGTTCCAATAGATTGAAGCATACCGAGATATGATTGCTCCTGTTGTGGATGCCTTCAAGTACTTGACACAGGTCCGTGACACCTTTTTCGTCTTTTCTGTTTGCTATGCACTTATTCACCTTATGCCTTACCCTCCAAGATTTTCTGTTCATCTGTTCTAAAAAAGTATTGCTGATGAGATAGATGGCTGTTCTTTTTGCCAGTGCATTGTTTCAACGTGCAAAGTAGAGCTAGTTTCTTAGGAGGGATTACGATTTGGCTTTGTAGGTTTTCTACTGATACAGTTTACACATTCAGTCTAGCATTCATTCTGGGGTAGGCTTAAAATGTGGGACATGGGGTTTGTTGGTGTGGTTGATACTCAGATATGAGCTTCTGAAGTATGCAATAATGAGGTGAGATAATTATGGTGAATTGGGATGCACTCAAATGGATCCAAGTATTCTGACAGCAATTTTCGGTGTTTGTTTCTATCTTAACAACATTCTATACATTGAGGCAGTCTGGCGTGTTTTTTTTTTTTCAGGCTTCGTTCTTGTAGCAATCTTTTGTTTTCTAAGTTACCTGGAGTCAGCTTTCTTCTTCATTTATTGTTGTAATTAAGATACTTCTGATTCCATTATGCACGCTCTGATGTTTTCTAAATTATTCCTGATGCATAGCTGGAGTATGATATCCTAGAATATGTCGTGATTGAGAGACTCGCACAAAGTGGACGAGATAAACTTAAAGATGACGGGATTAATTTATCAGACTGGCTCCAATCTTTGGCGTCATTCTGGGGTCACCTGTATGTGTTCTTCTTATAAACTTTTAATACATGCTATACTAGTTTCACTACAATTTTAGTGAAATAGTTGGCTGCTATGTGTTTCCTCCTGTTAGTTTTTTTCTTTTGTTTTTCAATTTGAAATATAGGATGTTGTGCCTAGATCTTCTTTCACTGGATTTGGAAATCATATTCATATAATCCATAGTGGGTACATTAGAATATTACCATTCCGTCAGTTTTTTTCTTTTGTTGCAAAGTGCACAGAAACATTGTTCAGGAAGTATTAAAAGCTGTATTACCGACTTTTTGGTGTGTTTACATAACAAATTTCGTGTATTCCAGGTGTAAAAAATACCCATCAATGGAGTTAAGGGGTCTCTTCCAGTATCTCGTGAACCAGTTAAAGAGGGGTCAAGGGATTGAGCTTGTTCTCCTCCAGGTACACTTTTGGTTTGGATTCCCAATTCTTATGATTAAACTTATTCAGACTAATGGTGGCTGACTGTAATTTCATAATGCTTTTAGGAATTGATCCAGCAGATGGCAAATGTACAATACACTGAGAACCTTACTGAAGATCAGTTGGATGCTATGGCAGGAAGTGAGACTTTACGTTATCACGCAACATCTTTTGGCATGACACGTAATAACAAGGTTTGTCTTTTAAGATCCTCAGAATTCAACATAACTTATCATGTTGTGATAGAGCCAAGCTTTGGTGTTAACCATAACTGCATTTATCTGCTCATTGTTGTTAGAGAAAATTGAAGATTGTGTCAGCTTAAAATTTCAGTCCTTTATTTTCATTAATTTTAATGATACATAATTTATTTGCCTATATGCACGCTTGATCCCTCAACGGCTTTGTATCTGTATATGCTATAAAACTGGTGTGCGTTTTATTTATGCATTTGCTTGCATACATGTTTACAAACATGCGAAAGGTTGTGGAAAATTGGTTTTATTTGAAGGCTTCATTTAGAATGTGTGGTCATTTATGAAATGTTTTTCATGTGAAACCTCTTATGTACTTTTGTTGATGCTAGGCTCGTATATATTAAACATATGTGCCTACGATAGTGGCATCAATAAACTTTGTTTATTGACCTCAGACATCGTTGAGGTGTCTTAATTACCATTCTGATTTATCTTCCTGTTTTTTTAGGCACTTATCAAATCATCAAACCGTCTACGAGATTCATTACTTCCGAGTGATGAGCCAAAGTTAGCCATTCCCCTTTTGATTCTTATCGCGCAACATCGATCTCTGTAAGTTGACTTGTCTGAACACTCGAAGTATTTGACATTTGGAAGAATTGACTCGGAAAGTGAAAATGCCTATTAGATCGGTGTCTACAACCACATATTTACAGTGTAGATCTTTTTTGGTGTGACTACGGACAATGTTCTTATCTCTAAATTGAGTATGTGTGCTGTACACTTATTCATTTGGAACAAACCATGATGTTCGGCATTATTCTATTATAATGTGAACTACCTGATATGCAGAGTTGTGGTGAACGCGGATGCACCATATATTAAGATGGTGACTGAGCAGTTCGACAGATGTCATGGAATTCTCCTCCAGTACGTGGACTTTCTTTCTAGTGCCGTCAGTCCAGCAACTGCTTATGCTCGGCTGGTACCTTCGCTTAATGAGCTTGTTCACACATACCATCTCGAACCAGAGGTCTCTTAATCTTTCTTTCCTTTGTTCCTTGTTCTTTGCCCTTGTGTTGCTTCACTATTTAACAGTATGGATTTCATTATTTCAGCTAATGTATTTCTTGTCCACATGGTTTAGCTATTATCGCCGCCTCTTTGTAATTACTTCTCTGCAGTTTGAAACTTAGTCTTATGTTCTAAATTCTATGCCAGGTCGCTTTTTTGGTATTTCGCCCTGTGATGAGGCTCTTTAAGTGTCGACAGAATGGTGATATTTCATGGCCTTTGGATAGTGGGGAGTCTATGGTTGCAGAAATATCCGAATCTGAGGGTTCCATGGTTCTCGATCTTGGTGCATCTGAAAAAGCTGTCACGTAATATTTCAACTCAACATATAGTGTATATGGTTGTTTTAGCAGTACTCTGGATGATATGTCTGTTACGCCTATTTGTAGTTTCATTTAGTCTCTTTCTGAAGGTTTAAAATGATAAGAATCAGTTGATTTATTGGAGTTTCTCTCCTTTCTAAAGAGAATCAGATATTTAACTGCATTTTAAATATTTCATCAATGTGTTTGCAGGTGGTCTGATGTTCTTGATACAGTAAGAACAATGCTGCCGTCAAAAGCTTGGAATAGTCTATCGCCAGACCTCTATGCTACATTTTGGGGGCTTACACTTTATGATCTCCATGTTCCTAGACATCGTTATGAGTCTGAGATATCTAAACAGCATACTGCCCTTAAGACACTTGAAGAGATTGCTGATAATTCTAGCTCAGCAATTACGAAGAGAAAAAAAGAGAAGGAAAGGATTCAAGAATCTCTTGATCGTCTAACAGGTGAACTGAAAAAGCACGAAGAACACGTTGCTTCTGTCCGTAGAAGGCTTTCACGTGAAAAGGACAAATGGTTGAGCTCCTGTCCTGATACTCTGAAGATCAATATGGAGTTCCTTCAACGTTGTATTTTCCCTCGTTGCACATTTAGCATGGCAGATTCTGTGTACTGTGCGATGTTTGTACATATGCTCCATTCACTTGGAACACCCTTTTTTAATACTGTCAACCACATTGATGTACTGATTTGTAAAACGCTGCAACCAATGATCTGCTGCTGCACTGAATATGAAGTTGGAAGACTTGGAAGGTTTTTGTTTGAGACCTTAAAAATTGCATATCACTGGAAGGTACGTTTAGAATATTATTTTACTCTGATGATGAAAGCATAGAGCTGGTTCTTTCTAACCTAGTTTCTATTGCTGATGTTGTCTCTAATCTTTTCTCAGAGTAAAGAATCAGTCTATGAAAATGAGTGCGGAAACATGCCAGGGTTTGCTGTTTATTATAGATACCCAAACAGCCAGCGCGTCACGTTTGGACAATTTGTAAAGGTTAGAAATTCTGATCCTTGACTACACGCACATATATATATATTAGTGGTATAAACGTTAGAACCTGTATCCAGTTTTAGGTAATATAACTCCATAACTATATCAAGTATATTTGTTCGTTATTATTTTTACTATTCTTAGTTATGATAAGCCGTAAGGAGAAGTACAATTTAATATTAATGGCTAACTTGAATGTCTTTTCAAAGCTGAGAGGTAATCATCTAGATACTTTCATAAACCAGACAAAAAAATCAGTGTGGTCAAGAGTTTGCTTGTACGATGAGTTTAGGTAGATGATATACGATGAGTGGCTGAAGCCAAATCTGTCAAGAGTTTGCTTGTACCTTCTCTTCTGTAGTCAAGTTTTGAGTTACTTGAAGTGCGCTCTCTTTGTGTTGAAAATTATAATATATTGCTCTCTAGTGTATGATACAAAACAGTTTACAATACTAATTTATCTTTTCTGTTTTTAGAACTAGTTCGCCCAAATCAATTATGATATGTAAGACTTTTAAAAGTTTACATAATGCAAGAATCGAGTAAATCTTTTACTTTTTGAACTAAACTGTTATTTGAGTTTTGGCCAGACGTTCTATCCCTTTTTGTGTATTGATTTATTGATCTCATGGCTTGACGCCTAGAAAAGTAATTAAATACCTTTTTATTTTATTGAACTGCAGTGCTTCTGCTCGGTGGTTTTAATATCTTTCATTTCATCTGTAGATATTCTTTTACCTATATAATTCTACGATTTTTAGCTATGATGTAATCTGCTCTAATTACTGGTAACAGAGTCTCTTCCTTCTGTTTTCATCTGTATCATCTGTTGATATTCTGTAAAGGTACATTGGAAATGGAGTGGAAGAATCACACGTCTTTTGATCCAGTGTCTGGAGTCTAATGAGTATATGGAGATTCGTAATGCCCTAATCATGTTAACAAAAATATCTGGTGTTTTCCCAGTTACGCGGAAAACTGGGATAAACCTTGAGAAACGGGCAAGTGCCTCGTAATTAGGCAGTCTTATGAATCTTCTTTTAATAAGTGTGATTTCCATCTTTCCATGTGTTTTCTGTGTAAAAAGATTAATGTTTCCTTTGGTGGTCTGGTCTCACAGGTTGCCAAGATTAAAAATGATGAGCGAGAGGACCTTAAGGTCTTAGCAACTGGTGTTGCTGCTGCTCTGTCTGCAAGAAAAGTTAGTGTTAACCATAGAAATTTCATGTTCAGTTTCTTATGCAGTTTCACTGAATGTCAATTATCTGCAGCCACACTGGGTTACAGATGAAGAATTTAGCATGGGCTTCCTTGAACTAAAGGCTCCCCCAGTACATACTCAAAAACATGCTCCTTCTCAGAACGGCTTGTTAGTTGGTGTCTCCCAAGGTGAACCAACGGGGGAAAGAGCTACTGTTAACCAGCACCTTGAGTCTGGCGGATTGGGCAAGGACCAGATGTCAAAAAGTAAACCTCTAGATGGAAGAACAGAAAGTATACCTTCAAAATCTGATCAAGGACATCTAAAATCAAAAGGAGGCAATCTGTTGGATGCCCAACCATCTTCTAAGAAGTCGGTAGAACAAAAGGAAACAGATGAAACGCCCAGAATACCTGACGAAAATTCCGTCAAAGTTGCTTCGAAGTACTCTGAAGCCGAGGTATGGCTGCATTCTTTGCCCTTTTACTTGTTAAGTTAGCAACTCCTGCTTTATTTATGAATCCCAGATTTGTCACTAGAATGTGTTCAAAAAAATTATATAAGAAATTTATCCAGCCCCTTCTATCTTGTTTGTCTGCTATAACCAGTTCCACTTTTTTGACACTGTTCTTCTTAAGGACTGATTTATGGGAAGTAATGACTAGAAATTATATTTAGAGTAACCATGTAGATGGAAAGACTGTTTAATATATCTTGTCACATAGGCTCTGGTTGTGAGTGAGAATGCTAAAGACAATTGATATGATCCCAAGATGATGCAATATGCTAAATTTACATTCTTTGCCTTCACCTCAAGCTTATGCCAAACCTTTGTATTTTGGAAATTGGTGACTTTAATACTCAGCTAATCAGCATTTCAGCATGATTTTGGGCTCTAACTTTGATATGGATAATTATTTTGGGCTGGCAGTTTAAACCTTCCTCTAAACGGGCTGCATCGGCTGCATCAGTGAACAAATCAACAAAGCAAGATGGAAAAGATGATGGAAAGTCCGGTAAAGCTGTTGGAAGAACCTCCACAGCTGACAAAGATCTTATTTATCTGGACAGCAGGCTAACAGGTGTGACAAAAACTATTTCAAGCGCAGCAGCCAATGGTAGTTTAGCTACTGGTTCGTCTAAAGGTATGATGTCACCCACAAAAATCATAAGATGTAAGTTGGATGGACTAGTCTGGTATTCTAACTTTAATCTCCGATGCAGTGAAAGATGATGGTGCAGAAGCTTCGGATGCACAGAAGCAATCTTCTCGGACTGTTCATTCCCCTAGGAATGAAATTGTCACTTCTGGGAGATCGAGTGATAGGTTACAAAAACGAACTAATGCAGTTGAAGACAGTGAGAGAATAAGTAAACGTCGTAAAGGAGATGCTGAGCACAAAGAGCATGACAGTGAGCCTCGATTGAGTGATCGAGAGAGATCAATAGATACCCGGTTGGATTTAAACAAAGTATTTGTTGATGACCAAAGCACCCATAGGGATCAAGATAGATTAAAGGATAAGGGTAATGAAAGGCAGGACCGAGACCACAGAGAAAGGGTGGAACGTTCTGAAAAACCTCGTGGAGATGATATGGAGAAAGCACGAGATAAATCTTTGGAACGTCATGGTAGAGAGCGCTCAGTTGAGAAGGGCTTAGATAAAGGAACAATTAGGAACTATGACAGAAACAAGGATGAAAGAAACAAAGACGATAGAAGCAAACTGCGTCATAGTGATGCATCTCTTGAGAAATCTTATCCAGATGATCATTATCATTCTCAAGGGTTACCCCCACCTCCACCTTTACCTCCTAACATTGTTCCACAATCTATGGCTGCAAAAGAAGACCATGAAAGAAGGGCTGGAGGTTCAAGGCATTCTCAGAGGCTTTCCCCGAGGCATGATGAAAGAGAAAGACGACGTTCTGAAGAGAACTCATCAGTGTCTGTGGATGATGCAAAACGTAGAAGAGATGATGATTTTCGTGACCGTAAGCGAGAAGATCGAGAAACAATTGTTGTGAAGGTAACAGTTATCTGTATACACACTGATTGATATTGAGAAATGTAACATATCCGCTGTAGCTGGCATCACCATGGTTCTTTCTCTTATGTACTTTTGTATTATGGTTTCTGGTTTCTTGAAGTAATTACTTGCTTGACACAAGGAAACTCGGTAGGAATGTTGTCAGCAATGATCTCTCTGTTTGAGCATAGGGTTAAACATCTTATATCTACTCTATGTAGGGAGAAGAAAGAGAAAGAGAAAGGGAAAGGGAAAGAGAAAAAAGCCTCCCGTTGAAAGAGGATTTTGAAGCCTCGAAGAGAAGGAAACTTAAGAGGGAGCAACAGGTCCCATCTGCGGAGCCTGGGGAATTCTCTCCCATGCCACATCAATCGTCTTTATCAACCGGTATGGGACCATCATCGTATGACGGCAGAGAGCGAAAGAGCAGTAGTATGATGCAACATGGAGGTTATCTTGAGGAGCCAAACATGAGACTTCTTGGAAAAGAAGCTTCAAGCAAGATGGCTCGTCGTGATCCTGACCCGTATCCTTAAAATTAAATAAAAAGCCCTCTGTTACCAATATATATAATCTCTGCTTGAGTTTGCATCATGAATCAAACCCTTATGATGCATCATTACTGGTATCTTCAGTTTCAAAATCCAAATCGAAGAATTAGCAATTTCCTTGACCTTGCTATTAGGATGTATGACCGTGAGTGGGAAGACGACAAGAGGCAGAGAGCAGAACGGAAGAGGAGAGATCGGAAGTAGACTTGGTGATTATTCTATGAAGAGAGACAAATACTGGCACTTGAACACTGCTTTTGTTGTACACATACTGTAACCATTCCATTAACCATTTGGGTCTGCCGAGTTTAATAACTTATAAGATCTCTAAAGATTCACATACCACTTGACGTATTTAAATTATTTCCGGTTTGTTTCCAAGCTATTTGTTGAGCTTGTAAACTATAGCCAGCCAGTGACATTGGTAGTGTAAAAAATTCTAGTTTTGTTTTTGAGGTTTTTTTCTTTCAAATTTTTCTAAAAAACACGAGACTGTCCTACTGTATAGATTAGTACAGGTATTTTTCAGTGCCTTTTGCAAAAGCTTTCTTCCATTTTATCAGTTTTGCAGATTCAAATTTCTCGTGTTTAATTTGTGAAATGGAAAAATAGTTCCTAAAGATTATATGTTTTGCTTTCACCACACATCCTCAAGGTTTCGCGACAAAGCTGAGAGCTAGACTCCGGTTTTGCAATACTGTCTAATGGTAAATTTTTCGCATTTGGTTTGGTTAGCGAAACCATTTTGATTCGTACAACCTGTTGACAAAAAAAATATCGAGGTATAAATTGTTGGGTGAGCAAAGTACTTTTTAACAAAAATTGAAAGGGAAAAACATAAAAAAATATTAGCGGTGTTATGAAACTAAGGGAATTGAGAAGTGAATTGTATGTTATTAATGAACAAGAGTTACACATTTATAGGTGAATACAATTTCATGAATAAGTAAATTCCTTATAGAATAGGAAATAATTTAACCATCTTTAATCTAATGGGCCAGTTATGGAGTTCATCCATATGATTCATAACTCCCCCTGGATGACATAACCGTACCTGACACTAAACCGGGATCTCTATAATGCGCTGGGGAATGTTGTCTCATTAAAACCTTACCAGGAAAACTCAGTGGGATAAAACCATGGTGAAGGAAAAAGAGTACAACACGCACTACTCCCCCTGATTTGAGCATCACTGTAGATCCTTAAGTCTTCGCATTCCGATCTGATGGATGAGCTTCCGGAATGATGAAGTTGGCAATGATTTGGTGAACAGGTCAGCTGAATTCTCGCTTGATCGGATCTGTTGAACTTTGACCTGCATG
>OVBA01000274.1:0-78050 GCA_900406435.1 Lepidium aucheri
TTTTGTGTCACTTTGTCACTCTAATTAATCAGTTGTGATCAAAATTTATTAATACTAGTAATTGTTAAATCCTAAGCCAAAATCCATTTTAGTATACAAGTCTCAAATTTTGTTTCCTACACCTAAAATAGAAGTAACCTAAGATAGTTACATTACTAATTGATTTTAAAGAGACATCGGATCCATGTTTTGAAAGAAATAATAAGCAATGTGCCCGTATTTATTGGAAATGGACTTCACTCTTTTTTTGGCCTATGAGTCAACATGACACTAAAAAATACGAAAATGTTCGTTTAGCCACTTTAGCTATAAAAGTTGATCATCATCTTTTTTCTATAACCACATAAATTTTGTATCACTTTGTCGCTCTAATCGAGCCTCTAAATCCTCTTTAAAATTTATAATCCCTTTTGATTAATAATATCATTGCTAGTCTCACCACAAACAGTTTCCATTGGTTACCTGTTTTTTGTCTTGAAAATAGTGGGGGCTCTAGTGTTGTATTCATCCACGTCAAAAATTTGTATGTTTTTCTTGTTTTCTTCTGCTGTCGATGTTACCCAAAAATAAGGTATACATTTGTACGTGCATTTAAAGCGAAAAATAAGCCGCATATAGCCATATATATGGTCGCGAAATATCTCATCGATAACATATACGTCCAAGTTCAATAAGGCCTTTGGGCCTATCACTTTTCTTATTAATGGCCCATAACTTGCGTCACCTCTATATGGCCCAGAAGTTCGATATCTTTATGGGATTGAATTGTTAATTCTGTCCATACTTTTATATGAGAAATTTCTTTTAAGATGATGACATAAATATGTCATAATAATTCACTTCTGAGATATATAAGTTAAGAAAAGAAATTTGTAATTAAGAAAGACCAATCTGTGAACTTGCCAAAAAGCAAGTGGCTCAGTTGACTTGCTTTTGAACTAGTTTGACACCAGGTAGGAAGTTCAAATCCTGCTAACTCCAGTAGAATAATTTAGTTATGGATTAAGTTTTTGTTGATCCCATTAGTAAATGAATGAGTAAAGTTGACAAAAAAAGAACTAATCGGTGAATTTTTAATAAAGTCGAACGAGTTGGGATTATAGAATTTTGTACATTACTAGAGAAATTAATTAGAGAAATCTTGAGAAATTACATAAAGAGCAGAAGTCTACTAAAAATAATAAGTTGTACAATGTACGTTGATTTGAGAAGAAGTTTATGTATTGATTCTTTTTGTTTGTTCACGAGACAAGAAAGAAAACAAAAGAGGTCTATATATATAATTTTAATTTTAATTTTAAAATGTAAAACTGAAAAATGGAAACTATAATAAACTAATAAATTAAATGGAGTAAATAAAAACCAAACTAAAAACCACCAAAGTCTCTAACGCAAAAGGAAGGGTCCTTATCAGAAGGCATACTTCCAGAGTGACGTAAACCAAGAGTAAGTGACACGTCACCGGTAGGGTTTGTTCCAAACCTAATAACATTAACACCATCCATATCAGCATCATCAAATCCTCCAATACTTTGTTGACGCGTGTTAACCGCTGAAAACGCGATTGAACCACCACCGTAACGAGAATCAGAAACTGCGGCAGAAGCGGCGGCGTTGGAATAAGATAGAAGTAATGAAGGGTCGTTTTCATAAGCATTAATGTCGGATCTTAAACGGTGGTGGCCTGTCACTACTTCTGCGTCTGCGTCTGCGTCTGCGTTTGTTATTGGAGTTTGTGATGTGGTCCGAGTCGCAGTGAAGTTGCTTTCATTGTTATTGGATTTTGTGCTCTTGTCATTGTTGTTTTTAGTTTCTTCATCTCCTTCGTTTTCTTCTAATTCCTCTTCTCTTTCTCTTTCTTTTGATTCTTGTTGGTACATTTCTTCAACCATTGGTTTCCATAAACGAACCCTAGCATTAATAAACCAATTTGACACCTGAAAATAAAATAAAAAAGTCAAAAAAAATTACCCAATTGAATACTTAGAATTGCAAGTGGTCTTTAATCCAGCGGATGGTGGTAAGTCCACTAGAAACATGCACAAATGTATAATTAGGGATCGAGTCTCCACGTTTACGAGATTTATATAGGAATTTAGCTAATGAGCCGGCCTTTATGGTCTATATTGATATTGTCGTTGACAAAAAAAAATATTTAGAATTAATAACGAGGGCTCACATTTGTTGATTTGTCATTTGGTTAATTAATGTAGTGATGCAAGAAATTGAGGGTTTCATCGATATAATTGAAAGCTGCAAACTTTGATGTACTTGAAAGAAAATATGGTCCCTTTTGAGTCTTTAATGTCGATCTCTTTCTCTTTTTACGTTTGTATGAGTAATAGATGTATTGATCTTATAACGAATCCCAAGAAAAGTTAATAAGTGAGTGGAAGGCAAAAACACATGGTGTTCTTCTGTCATATCAAACCAAATCAACGAAACAAACAAAACTCATGCAATAGATAAGACTCATCTCAAATTATTACTCTACTCGTACTACAATGTTCTCTTCTTCATTTTCATGTAGTTCTTCTTTATATATAGACCATTGTGAAGTTTATAAACACAGATTTAGCCCTAGACAATTAAACCAAAAACATGTATTTGGTTACTTGATTTTTTTTTTCTACTTTTAGTTATTAGTATTAATAATTTTGGTTTTTTTTTTACTAAAGAAAAACTATTCAGAACGCAAGTGGCTTTTATCCTAGTGGCATGTAATAAGTTCATTAAAGGTAGACGCACTTGCATGTCTCGGGATCGAATCATGCCGTTTGCATTATACAAAAGTTTGGCTAATGACCGACCAGTTATAACGCAATATTGACAAAAAAAAAAATTCAGAACTGAATTGAGAACCAAAATTATTTTGGTCTAGTTATGTTTCTATTTCAAGTACTAACCAAACATATCCAAACTGAATCGGATTTCATCGATATTTATATGGTTATCATATTTCTAAAATCGAAATAACTAATCCGAACCGAGAAATTGAATGTTCGTGGTATATAGTATCATAGAGTTCGAGCTCTTCAAACACAGATCTTGATCGTCTTTGGGTTTGAAGTTTAAAATGTATGTTTATAGTGTTAAATTGGCCCCAATCCTAACACATACTTATAAGTGTTGTGTAAGTGTTTATATATATATATATGTGTATATATATATTATATATTATATAATTGGACTGACCTGATTTCTGGATAAACCAGTCTGTCTAGCCAAGAGGTGTTTATCTGCATCGCTTGGATACCTGAGAAAGAGACCAGAAAATGACATCACTCGATCTTTGCCCTAATCTCAAAATCTAAATTTATAATATTTTATTTCTTTAGACAATAGAATCAAGTATATTGTACAGACTTTCTTCTTCTTTTTCCCAACAAGGGCGTGAGAATCTAAGAGACAAAAGAAAAGCTGATGATTACATTTCAATAGATCCAATTTTCTTTAACTTACTTTTTTCTTTTCGTTTTGTTTTTACTCATAAAGCAAATTTTGACAGAGAGGTTAAAAAAAGTACAAAAAAACACTTCTCTCTTTTGCTTTTTTCCATTTTTTCGATAACGCTTATTAACAATAAAATAGCAAAATTCTATAGACATAGACTAAAGCTACTATAATTGATATATCAAGAAAAAAATATGATTTTTTAAAAAAATAATTCAGAATAAATCTATGAAAGACTATATAATTCAAGATGTATGCTTAACGGAAATACCTATCTCCGGTTATGGAAATAGACCAAAAACAAGAGTTCATATCCGTGTGAATATCCAAAATAATATGTTTTTATGCAAAGTAAATGGATGGAACTTGAAATTGTTGGCTCAAACCCATCTCCTTACCACTTAGGACTTGATCGGTAAATACTACAACAGTTCTGCAGAACTATAATTTTTTTAGAGTACTTAACTTTTTCCAATTAAGTATTGCTCTGGAATATTTTTAGAGCCATATTTTTCTGAAAGCACTAAACCTTTACCAATCAAGCTTTACACGTAATTTCTAAATCTAGAGCACTTTTTCCTTTTTTTGCTCTCTAGTACAATTTTTTTGGCTTTACAAAACCAAAAACCTAAAACACTTATATTTTAGTTTTAGAAAATTTCTATAGCACTCAGATTTATCGGCCACATCCAAAAAATCTATAGCCTAAATTCTACAACCAAAAAACAAAAACTACCGTCCTTACTAATTGACCCCTTAATCACAAGACCACAGTCGATATATTAAATTTATCTTATTTCTTTCAAATCTAATTGATTTATAATAGTAAGAAAATTGACTTACGGGTGAAGGAAGTGTTCAAAAAGCCAAGCTCTAAGGATATTAACGGAGCGTTCAGGCAAACCACGTTGAGGCCTCCAAGCTTCTTGTTCCATCATACCCATTTGATGAAACGCACGTTGTTGACGCAAACTCTGTTCCAACAAACGCAATCGCGGAGTTTCACCTTTTGTTAGTCCAGTAGAAGATATTCCTGCTGCATCTTTATCTCCAAGTAGTTCACAACTCTGCTTAAGTTGAGCTGCAACTGCATCTTTAAGGCAACGAAAATGTCTCGACATAGCTTTTTGAGCTAATGCAGTGTATGGTAACGCTGCACCATGACCCATTACTATGTCGAAAGAGTTCACAACCATTTGCATTTGCTCGCAGTAATGGTTGTACCGTCGGTCCACCTGCCAACAAATCAAAAACTATGCATTAAACCATCCATCAATGTTTCATATTTGCAATTTTTTTTTTATCAACGACAATATCCATATAGGCTACAAAAGCTGACTCATTAGCCAAATTCCTACATAAATCTTGTAGACAGTAGGATTCGATTCCTAGTTGTGCATGTGCATCTGCCTTTAGTAGATTTACCACCATCCTAAGCCCACCTGCTATTTGCAACTTCTTTTACTCATTATTATTGTTAACTCGTCTGGTTTATATATTCACGTGATTATAAGAGTAAAGTTATATTCGTAAGTAAACAAATGAGATCAATTGATTGCGTTCAAATAAACAAATGAGATTAATTGAGACAATAATGAAATAGTAACATATTAAAGACAAATTAAGGACAAGAGAATATACTCCAAAGTTTCGTAATCCTACCAACAATGCATTTTATCGTATCCTCTTAGCATGAAATAAAATAGTGTTTTTCTTGAGAAGAAAAAAAGTCAACTAAGAATAAAATAATTTAATTATGGTTTAAACAAATAAGTAACGTTAAGGGTTTGTTTTAGTACGTAAGAAGAGTAGCTTATATGAAGAAGGAAGCGCCAATTTTAATGCAATTTCTTTGGTTAATCTATTACACCAAACGCTAATTAAGCATCTAATTACCTTATAATACGACCGGCACACGAGCAAAATTATTAAAAATTATATATTTTTTAATAAATTATGGTAGGATTGCGTAATCAAACTCTACCTAAATCGTAAAAATTAGTAGTTAATCAAGAAAACAAAAGACCAATTCAGTAATAACTCTTGTATAAATTTGACTATATAATAATATTTTTTGATAGAAATTTCATGAAAACAATTTTAATGTAAAATTTATGAATTAATATTCACCAAGGAAAAAGTCAAAATCAAGATTAATTGAAGAAAAAAATGTTTAACAAAGAAAAAGTTGAAGTAAAAATATGAACATACCTCTTCAAGCATAGTGAGTAGTTTAACTTTCCTTCTTTGATGTTCAATCCGATCAGAAGCTGATAACGGAGGATGATCCTTAACTGCTCCGGCCGAGGAAGGAGAACCACCGCCATCACCACTATCGCCGCCGCTAGTATTAGGGTTTGAGCTGTTTTTAAGTTTGTTCTTCTTCAAAAACCCTCTTCCAACGCTACAAAACTCTTCCAACAACTCTTGTGCAGCTATAGTGTACCTTGAGTTTCTTAAGAGATTGACCACTCCAATGGAAGAGGAAGAAGCTGCTGCAGCCACCGGTGGTGATTGGAATTGGTTTAATATTTGATGAGGTTGAGAAGAATTAGCAAGAAGTATCTTGAATTGATTGAATTGTGCATTAGAAGAATTAGCTCCATAGTATATATTTCTATATGCTTCTGCTTTTGCTGCAGCTTCTAAAGACGATGAAAGAGATAAAGACAAGCCTTGTCCTCCACTGTTTTCAACTGTCCGGATCTCAGTTTGGTTGTTAGGATGATGATGATCGGAGGGAGAAGATTGCCACGTCATCTGCTGATGTGGAAGCTGATGATGTATAGACATATTATTAGTATAGCTTTGATTGTTAGTTGATGAATTTGGAAGTAACATATGAAGAGTTGAAGAATTATGGTGGCTTCTTGAGGTTGTAGATGAAGGAGACTGTGGTTGTTGTTGAGGTGGTGGATTCATCAAAAACAACTGCATGGCGGTGGCGGTGGCGGAATCTGTAGCATTCATCGCCGGAATATTCCTATGTTGTTGCTCAAGTAATTGTCTATTTGACCTGAAAGATTGACTATGGTCAAGATCTCTTCCTCCATCATTACTTCCAGGGAAATTAAACATTTCAGATAACATTCCGGCAGTTTCATAGACCGGAATTCCACCTCCGGCGACTGAGGATTCTTCATCCATCTCTACTCTTCGATGCTCTTGCTTCTGTTGAGTTGTTGTTATATAAGGAGAATCTGATCGATCGTATACATTAGAGAAGCTGAAGATTCCTCCTTGGTGTTGATTATGATGATGATGATGATGATAATCTTGTGACATAGAATTGTTTTGAAGAGTCTTCAACAGAATTGTAGAAGTAGCAGAAGAAGAAGCTTTAGCTATTCCCATATCTTCTTCTTCATGGTATATATATAAATATCTCTCTTGGATCCTGTAATGATTCAGACAAACATAACTCAAAGAGATAGAGAAAGAGAAAGAGAGAGAGAGAGAGTCAACTAGGTCTTAAACAGTTTTGTTTCGAATCTATCTACATCAATCTATAACTGATGAACAAACACATATAGAGATATATACATATGTGTGTGTTGGGAAGAAAGAGCAGAAGAAGAAGATAATACCTTTGGAGATTGTTGTTGCAGAGAGAAGATAATAGAGAGAGCTTAGGTATCGTTTTCTCTTTCTCTAGCTTTCTCTTTCTGGACTCTCCTTTTCTTTGTTACTAAGAGTTTTATTCAGAAATTCACTAAAATATTAAAAGTATATGATAATGAAAAAGAGAGGTCATTCTTTTTTCTTAGCCCACCAATCTTCTTTTATTTGTTTTGTGTAATATATAGTTTTTACATTTTTAATCGACAATGGAATCATATTGAAAAAAAATACAATTTCATAAATAAAATTTTAAAAAATTTGTTTTTATCTATAAGAAATGTCGGCGGTCAGAAAAAATATAAATAAAAAAAATATTTTAGAAACTTGATTATAAAAAATGAATTGAAAGAAAAAAAAAAAGTAAGTACAAGGTCTTCTCAATGATTCGAACCACCACCATATATATTCAATAGTTATATTGTCGTATCTAAAAAAATACTGCCAATGTTCATTTCCCATAATACCCTCTCGCTCATTTTTGTGATTACGTTGGGTTAACTTGCAGATAGGGTCAATTACGTCCATTAAAAAAACTGGTTACTGTTGATATGTGGCTCTTCACTTTACATATACTAGTAGATGTGAATAGAATAAGGTATAATGTATTTAGGTATGATCTTAACTTGGAATATTTTATTTTGTCAACAACAAAACTAAATCGACAAAGCTCTATTTATAAACTAGCCAATACTCTAAAATCTCTTTTTATTCTATTAGTGTAGTGGAGAAGAATCAAACCCCGATACTCTAAATTATTAGCTGAATCATCCTAACCGCCGGACTGAGAGTAACTCGGCAATTTGGAATATCATATAATAATAAAACAAAAATTTTAAAACAGCTAACGATGAAATATTTTTCGGTTAATTCAAGACATTTTGTATTTATTAATATAAAATTAACCTTGTAAGAAGGAGAATATGATTCTCTAAAAGCTCGTACGTGTGTCATAATCATTGTACCGAAACAAAATGAGTGTCATAATCAAATTGATTCTTAAGTTCTAACCACAACTCCTAATGACTTTATAATAATCACATAATCATACGTACATTTTCTGTAAGATGTATACGCTACAAATTCAAAACCATTTGTATTATGACAATCGATCTAATATGAAGTGAGATTTTGCTACTTGAGGTTCGAGTACGATGTAAGTAAGAAAGCTTTGGATGATAACGTTATGAAACATGTCATTATCAACAAAATGGTAATAAAACGCGTCTGCAATTATTTTTTTGGCGTATGAAATAAATAATGAAAAATAGAAACTCGCACGAGTCAAACGTGTTGTTTGGCACGTGTCGATGGTAAGAAGTCAAGAAGTCACAATGTTAATCTACAAATTAAACCGATGGAAATTGACGCATAACTGTGTTATTAGTTTTGAGATCGAGTTGTGTATATTTTGGTATAAATAAATCGCATAATAAATAACATTTCGTATCATGTATATGTTTTACTTAAAAAATAAATATGTAACAATAATAATAAATAACATTTCCCAATTCGAATTGACGTGCATATCTCACAAACATATAGAAAAGTATTGGGTATCGTATTGTAGGTTATATATAAGTCTATAATAGAACAAATATTTAGTGGAAACGTCGAAAGCAAAAGTGTAAGTCCACTTAAATTGAGATTTTATTAATTGTGACACTATGTTGAAATCTTTTATGTCAGAATCATATTAACACGATAATCCTTGTTTAACTTTTAGTATAATGCTAGATTAACTAACGTAACATTTCATCTGTAACTATATATAACGATGCAATTTTTAAAAGATAATTGATTAGTAAAAATATTAAATTATACTCCCTATGTTTCAAAATATGAGATTTTTTAGTCAAAAACACGTTTATTTAGACTTATTGATAATTTATTTAAAAATTATTTAGTATTTTATTTTATTGTAATTTGTCCATCATATCAAAGACAAAGACTGGAGAATTATAATAGTAAAAAAATATTAGATATATTAAATTTTGTATTAGAATTCTCAAAACATCTAATAAAATAAAATAAATAAAAACCTATAGAACATCTTATATTTTGAAATAAAAAGAGTATTTAGTACGAAAACCCTAAAAATAAAAATAAAGAAAAAATCAACGTAAAAAATTATTAAAAAAAAATCGAATTCTTTTCAATTTGGTGGTTAGAAAGATCCAACTAACGATTTAGATATCTAAGGTTCGATTCATAAGAATTTTAGTGAGTGAGCTTTAGACTACGGATTGGAACTTGTCAATCCAATTTATGATATAAAAAATATCGTACAAAAATATGTTAAATGGAATTATTAATAAATTAAGTTAAGAAATAAATTAAGCTCTAACAAACCTGAATTGACAATAGACAGCTCAACCTTCTAACCTCTGTTCTCCTACCAATATATCTTTCTCCTTAAATTTAATTTTTTCTTCATTTTTTTTTGCATTATATGAAATAAAAATAGTTTCTTATATATAAAAAGGGTCACATGAAACCCAACCTGCGTTCACACGTATGCATAAGGATCCGTTTGGTTACGTGCCGAACCATACTTTATGGCACGAGTGGTAAGGATCTCTTCTTTACACATTTATACTCTTTACCCACCAAACCAAAACCCCAACTTGTTTTGTAATGAATCCTTTTAGCCTATCTGCTTTATTACATTATATCTTCAATTGTCTCAACTCTCTAACCTTTTATTAATCCTCTTCTCTTTTAAAAAGTTTCTACACGTTTCTCACTTCTCCACCTCGTATCAATATTCATCATAATTTCTAATATTATCTCTTCATTTTGTAAGCTTCTTCAAAACAAAAATATGTTGCAAATCGCCTTTAGTTTAGTGGTAAATAGTAAATCCACTAAAAACAAGCACAGTTATACATTTCAAGGTCGAGTTTGACTATCTACATTATAAACTTGGCTAATGGGCTGGTCAATTGTAGTCTAATGTTAGAAAAAAACATATGCTCATATTGATTGCTTCATGCCATTAAATGGTGCAGTTAAAATGTTCTTTTTTTTTGTCAACGACAATATTAATATTGAGTTATAATGGCTGGCCCATTAGCCAAATTTCTACATAAATCTCGTAGGTAGTGGGATTCGATCCTTGATGATGCATTTGCGTCTGCCTATACTAGATTTACCACCAGCAACTGGACTAAAGGCCACTTGCAAAAATGTTCATTAATTAAGCCAATATATAAGCTTTTATCTCGGCTTTAGAAAAGAAAAACATGAACTAGGTTTGATATATTCCACGTTCGTCTAGCAACGTTAGAGTTGCAATACATATTTATTTATATTTGAATTTTTATCGTAAATTAATATACAAACTATTTACACGTTATTTAAGTTTAGAAAGGGAAAGTGACAAACTCGTGTTGAGTTTGAAGTTACGAGAAGGATTCAAAATTATGTTTATTTCTAACTTTATGCTTTTATTTACCACGAAGATTGATTATTATATATAAATATGTTATAAAGTCTCAATGAGAAAGAAACAAAATTTGATGAAAAGGAGTTATGAAAATGGCAGTAATGGTCCCTTCTTATTCCATTTTCTTGTTCTTTTGGTGTCTATCAAATTGTTTCTTTTCTTCTTTACTTTTTTATTTTCTTATGTTCTCTTTTCATTTTGTTAAACTTATTTTATAATATCTAGGTTTCGATGTAGACGTAACTAAACGAAATACATTTTATAACTAACACATTGAATCTTAAAAAGATTACAATTATGTAGTATTAATCTCGTTTTAAGTTTGTGTAATTCGCACCTAATAATGTTAAACTTCTAACCAATCATTTTTTCTCCACTGACAACCACAATTACATATATGTGTGATCGAGACTAACACGATTTGTTATTTATTTGTTTATTATTAAATTTCTACGTACACTATTCGTTATCACTGGCTTAAAATTTTGGATACATATGAAAGGAATAGTTTACATCTCAGCAACTGAATTCATGTGCACACACTTGACTACGACTCAATAGTAAGGTCTGTAGCTGTACCTATGTAAGACTGTAATAGACAAAGACTATTGACTTCGCCAAATAGAATTAAATCTTGTTATATTACCATATACATTAATCTCATATTCTATATTTAAAAGTATGCAGAGCTTGTAAGTGGCTTTTACCCTAATGACAGGTGGTAAGTTAACTAAAAGTAGGTGTATTTGCATGTCTCGAAATCAATTTCTATCGTCCGTATTATGCAGAAACTTGGCTAATAGGCCGACCAATTGTGATTCAATATAAACAAAAAAAAGATTATGAAGAGCTTTATCTTTATAGGTTTTATATCTAACTTGTTGGTACATTTCATTGATTTTGAAGTAACCATAATTATGGGTTCTAATTCAATCATGTCGATAATTCCAATTTATGTAAAGTAATGATAGTATATAGAACCCAAAATTAGAAGGTACCATATAGTTTTTGTCTCATTGGACCATAGTTAATTGAATAATTAGAAAAAGAAAACATCAATTGTAGAAAAACAATAGAAGCAAAGTGTTTTTATGTATGAAGGTCCAAAGGACCAACATTCTCATGGTTAATTCACTGTCACCTTATTTTTTAATTTTATCTTTGCAAAACATTTACTTTTTCCATCTGAAGACTTTCTTTTTCATTGCATGATTAGGTATACTTTGTAATTTAATCTTAATAATAATGTGAGTTTTTGACTAGATATATAAGTTTCGATAAAGAAAAAAATGCTAATCAGTCGCACCGTCGTTATTGAATGATTGATTTGATTTATGATTTTTTGTGTCTACATACTATTTTTATTAATATATTGGTTTAACAGCTAATTAATATTATACATATGACTAAAAATTGGCTTAATCACATAAAAAATGGTCCAAAGGAACGCAAAAGACAATTCTATATGATTGGTCCACGTGGAAAACCGGCAAAGGATGGCCATAGCCACGTGGGATTTGTGGTCCATGTCTGAATCAACGTGTCGTAATTTGCCACGTGTATTTATCAATGAACATGAAGCTTGTTTCGTCAACAAGCTTAAGTTTTTTTTTTGTCTACATTGGACCACAAATATCCGACCTATTAGTCAAATTCATGCATAATGTAAGCGGCATGACTCGATTTCTAGATATATAAGTGCGTCTGTTTTTAGTAGACTTACCGTCTGCAAATTTTTTTTTTTTCTGAAAATAATAATTTACAAAGGTGGATAAGAGGAGTAATATACCAAAAATTAATTTCTTTATTCAACATTCTAAATTAAGTTTAAAATAAATAATTTTGATGCAAGAAAAAAATCAAAATTAAAAATAAATTGATAAAAAATTTTGTACAACAAATAAGTATTGCCAAAGCCAATATATTTTTAATATATTTTTTTGTCGTATGTAGCTGGAAGCTGAAACTAGTAACTGATTTCGCAAACCCATTAATATTTCCACAACAATGGGCCCAATATTGCATTATGGGCCTTAAAGAAGCCTAAGTAAATTTTCACTACTTCCATAATGATGTCAATTTACCATATGGGCCACTGATAAACTATACATCAGTAATAAATATATTATGGTCAATTCATGAGTGATTGTGAATAGATTGGATTTTATTTTTTCTTAAAGCCAATTGATAAAATATGATGACCAAATTATACCAAATATGTTTGTCTGTTGCAATACTTTTATTCATTGCTTGCGTAAGAAGTGAGTGGGATCACAATATAATGATCGTCACTTGGTTCAACTACTACTGCATGACTTTTTAACATTATAACATTTTGTGTTATATTACATATTATATTGTTAGAAATTGATTAAGAGACTAGATAAACTAAAAGGTTAATTTTGTATTATTGTAATTCCTATAACAACATAGTATTAATACGATTCTTTACTCATATGGTATTTTATATCTTTTACATAATCTCATAACATTAAATTCTAACAATGATATCGAGCTTACATTATATATAGTATTTATTGAATGCAATGTGTTCTATATTTTCATCAATATAAATCGAATGACATATTTTATATAACTTTATGATATTCTTCATAATTATAGTTTCTATAGTTAGATTTATTATTTTATTGTCAATATTTTCAATGTACCTAATTTAATCAAATTCAGAGGTGCATAGTAATTTTTGGCATCTAAATAGCTAACAGATTTGCTAAAGGCAATAGTGATATACATTTCTTTTAGCTGATATTGTTCATATAATATCATTTTTAATTCATTTGGTCGTATGCAATAATACATTAGGTTGAGCTAAATAAAGTATTGGCTGACCTTACCTACTCTCAAAATTTCAAGTTGTTATTGTTACTCTTTTCCTAAATTTAGATTTTTATATTCTTAATATATAAATAAACTTAAACTTTTGTATATTCTTAATATATATTCTACAAAAACAATGAATAGAAGTTACCGAAAACTGAAAACTATGACTTTTTATGGACCAGTATAAGTTACCAGAAGC
This sequence comes from Lepidium aucheri, assembly GCA_900406435.1. NCBI lineage: Eukaryota > Viridiplantae > Streptophyta > Magnoliopsida > Brassicales > Brassicaceae > Lepidium > Lepidium aucheri. The sequence continues at coordinate 13,560 of OVBA01000274.1, forward strand.
CGAAAATAATTTAAAGAATGATATACACGTAAAAAAATAGAGTTTGGAGAATTTATGAATCCATCTAACATGTTTTAACAATTTATACTAATTGAACTACTAAAGGAAGAGTTTAAAGAATGGATGATTTCAAACAATTCAAAAAGGTTTTTTTGGATGGATGAATTTGGACCGAGTTTTGTATATTGTTACAAAGATCATTTTAGTTTTTCAATTTGGATTCTCATATTTTTAACATTTCTTAAAGGTTTCATTTTCTTAATCGAAAAGTGTAAAGCGTGGTTCTTACTTGTATTTTTCATTGAAATATCATTTCTCAATTCATTTTGTCCTAGTGGTATATAATAATGCATTAGGTTGTATATTTTTACATTTTTGTTAATTTCAATTTGAGAAAACCTTTGATATTTCTCAAACTAAAGTTTAAACAGAAAGGATTATGCATATTATTTTTTTCTATTGAGAAAAAAAAAAGTTTTATGAGAAAAAATCATGAACAAAGTGAGACTAACAAGGAAAAAGTTATAAGATAGTCAAAAATTGTGTGTCACTATATGCTAGTAAACATCAACACATTTTATCTTTTATCTTTAATTTTCAAAGATTTGATTTCTAATAAACCTTTTTTTTTTTTTTTTTTTCCCCNNNTTCCGCAAAATAATGTGGTTTAGTTTTGTTTACAAGAGCCCACTTGTTTGACCTTCCCTAAAAAAACGTAATTTGTTACCAATTCCATCATCTTCTCCATAAAGTCCTTACCTTTAAGTGAGTTCTAATGGAGATTTATTCTCTACTCATTTTTCTTTCTCTATCCTCTTCATTTAATAAGCTTTCTACACGCTTTTTAAGATAAATAACAGTCACGGGTCTTAAAAAGGTAAAGGGTTTTGCTTCGAATTCAAGCGTCTTCTTCCCTTTCTCTCTCTGTTTTTCCCTGTTATTGCTGTTCACTCTTAATAAAAGTCCTAATTTTTCAGGTGATCGAGAGAATTTGAAGAATCATGATTATTGGGTTCTCTTTTTTGATCCAAAGGGTCATCTAGTTTTGTCAAATTTTCGTTTTTGATTCTTCGTCTATTCTTTTAGGTAACTTCTAAATTCTACGCTCTGTTTATCTACACGTACTTAGATTCCTTTTCTTTAACAGTTTTACTTTCGAGACCTTCTTAAGAAGCTTCATAAAAAATTTCGATCTTTTGTTTTTCTGGGTATCTAGAATGATGAATGCCTCTTGCTCCCTTAATTATCCAATGAATTCTGTGAACAATGAATATGAACTTAATCTAGAATTGGTAGATTTGTTTATAGGATGATTTCGATGAGAACCTTAGCTTAATTCTGGAATGATCAGAAAATGGATATTGGGATTGTTTATAATAAGCATCTACTTTGGTTCCTTATTTCGATTCAATCTTTCATTATTTGGTAACCTTTTATCTGATACAATCCCTGTAATACCTTTCTTCAATTCCTGATTTCCTGGTTAATCAGTTTCTCTTGTTTACTTCAAATGTATTTGCATATTCTTAAACTCTCTTTGTTGATTTTTTTCTTCTCAATTTGATTCTTTTGTTACCAATTACGTCTTAATCCATGAGTAAAAAGAACTAGAAAAAAGGTCATGGCGTTTCGTCTCTTCCTTGGGTACCTTAGAACAATGTTTCTCTTTGCAGGCAAGGCATTATTGTTGCCAATGGGGTGGCTGACTAAAATCCTCAAGGGTTCTAGTCATAAATTCTCGGATGGACAGTGTAATGGAAGATACAGGGAGGATAGAAACTTGGAGACTCCTCGTTATTCTGCGGTAAATGAAAGTTTTTTTAGGTTCTTGGTTCATTGTTGTTTTCATTATTTCTTATTTGGAGTGCTGTTGAACAAAGAGGTCATTTTGAAGTGAAGGTAATAGGGGTTTTTGGAATTTTGTTTCAGGATGGATCTGATTTTGACAAAGAAGAAATTGACTGTGCTATTGCACTCTCACTTTCTGAACAAGAACATGTAATTCCACAAGATGACAAAGGAAAGAAAATAATCGGTAAGGTTTCTCTGTACGCCCTTGGTATGCATAGAGAGAACAATACACGTAAAGAGATTTTAAGGAAGTTGTGTGGAATTGCATCTTTGTAAGCTGTTTTCTTAACCTCATATCCTGTAGAGTACAAGTCTGAAACCGAAGAAGATGAGGATGAACGTGACGACGAAGAATATATGCGGGCTCAGGTAGAAGCTGCAGAAGAAGAGAAAAAACGCGTAGCTCAAGCTCAAATTGAGGAAGAAGAGAAAAGGCGAGAGGAAGCTCAACTAGAAGAAATAGAGAAACAGCTTGCAAAAGTTCGATTAGAAGAGGAAGAAGAAAGGAGGCGTTCCAAAGCTCAACTGGAGGAAGATGAGCAACTCGCCAAAGCTATTCAAGAAAGCATGAATGAGGGATCTTCTCCTCCTCGGTATGATCCAGGAAGTTTATTCCAACCATATCCCTTCCTCATGCCATCTAGTCACAGGTAAGAAAATACATTAATATTCATCTTAGATTCAGAGACAATATCATTCTCTAGATAGTGATATTTTATACACATTTGTTGCAATGGTTTTCTTTGTTTAATTTCTTGGAGGATATGCGCTGGCTGCCAAGCTGCGATTGGACATGGAAGGTTTTTGAGTTGCATGGGTGGCGTTTGGCATCCTGAATGTTTCTGTTGCCATGCATGTGATAAGCCCATCGTAGATTATGAGGTCCCAATCTATTTCGTTAACTTTTATTACATGTCCTGATTCTTGTGAAGCCAATAACCTGTTAAAGCTGTGTTTTACAGTTCTCAATGTCCGGAAATCGGCCTTATCACAAATTGTGTTACAAGGAGCAGCATCATCCTAAATGTGATGTTTGCCATAACTTCGTGAGTGATTTTCAACTTCTGATCTCTATATTTCAATTACGTTTTACCAAAAATATTTTCTCAGGTGAAACTAAGCTTAATATGTATACTTTATTTAACTCTAGATTCCGACAAATCCAGCGGGTCTTATCGAGTATAGGGCACATCCCTTTTGGATGCAAAAATATTGTCCTTCACATGAGCGTGATGGAACTCCTCGATGCTGTAGTTGTGAGCGAATGGAGGTCAGTTGTTCAATATATGAGTTCTACTTTTAAGAAAACAAATTTAATAATCTGTTTTAATAATTAGATGCTGTTCTGTTTTTTCTGCTCATGGTTTCAGCCGATAGATACAAAATATCTCATTCTTGATGATGGTAGAAAACTGTGCCTTGAATGTCTCGACTCAGCCATTATGGACACTCATGAATGCCAACCATTGTACCTAGAGATACGTGAATTTTACGAAGGCTTACACATGAAAGTTGAACAGCAAATTCCTATGCTCTTGGTGGAGAGATCAGCTCTAAACGAGGCTTTGGAAGGAGAGAAACATGTAAACCGCTAATTACTGATATAGTGTTCTTTATACTCTCTTTCTCTCTTGTTCATTTATTTCAACCTACTTCTGTCTAAAACTGCTGCAGGGACATCATCATTTACCTGAAACTAGAGGTCTTTGTTTGTCTGAAGAACAAACTGTGACGACAGTAATCACTCTTCCATTTTTCTTTTAGCGGTAACATCATGTTTAGTTTCTTTGCATCACAACTTGTGTTAAGTCATAAAGATTATCATATAGGTGTTAAGGAGACCAAGAATTGGGGCAGGTTACAAGTTAATAGACATGATTACAGAGCCTTGCAGGCTGGTACGGCGTTGTGAAGTAACTGCGATTCTCATTTTATATGGACTTCCTCGGTGAGAAAACTCTTCTTAACACACGCCTGAACTGAACTTTTGTCTTTGTGAGATAGTCTAAGATATTTTCTTACAACTATGTACAGTTTGTTAACGGGGTCAATCCTTGCTCATGAGATGATGCATGCATGGCTTCGACTAAATGGTAATTAGAAGAACCTTCCCTTCTCATTGGTAATCCTTGCTCATGAGATAAATGCTCTTTGATGTTTTGTTGCTGCGTATATGTATGAGTAGGGTATCCAAATCTTAGACCAGAAGTGGAAGAAGGAATCTGTCAGGTTTTGGCTCACATGTGGTTGGAATCTGAGACTTACGCTGGCACAACATTAGTAGATATCGCATCATCTTCTTCATCATCTGCTCCTGTGATCACAGCATCGTCCAAGAAAGGTGAAAGGTCAGAATTTGAGAAGAAACTTGGTGAGTTTTTCAAGCACCAAATAGAGTCAGATTCTTCGTCGGCATATGGGGATGGGTTCAGGCAAGGTAATAAAGCAGTCCTTGAGCATGGTCTGAGGCGAACACTCGACCATATTCGCTTGACCGGTACATTTCCTTAAATGGGATTCAAAGAGATACAAAAGCTTTGGGTTATAGTTTTTAGAGTACATAGACTGAGAAAAGAAAAGAAAAAGCAAACAGAAATGTATAGGTTCAAATACACACGTTCAAGAGTCATAAAGTTTTCACTTTACTTGAATTTTATGGCTTTTATGTCCATTAACATTTACATGGTTATTAAAGTCTAAAATGAATGATCATTGAACCATTTTTTATCTTGAGTCTAAAATGAGTTTACATGTTGTAATCTTGTCTTGGATTTCTAGTTCTGAATCGAATCTCTTTCACATTTTTTGTCTCGTGGTAGCCTGCTCCTATCCCCTTACAAAATTCATTCAAGTGAGAAATCGGATCAAGAAAACACCGTTCAAATAAGCTTCGTCATGAGTGGATCAAGTCCTTTAAGGTGATCTCCACTTGTTTCTCGAGAAGAGATGGGAAACATGTTCAATATCTCTGATCTCTTTCCACTGAGCCTCCTTTCTTCTTGGTTCACAGAGAAGCGAAGAAATTTTAACCATTTGCATCAAACTTAAACTTCTTTCTTGCATTCGTGTCACAAGACATTCGCGTTTTCAACTGCAATGGGAATCCGAGCCATCAGTGAGATACCATTTTGGAAGAGTTAGAATTCTACCGGAACTGATAACATTCGAGATTATGCAAAATTATACACAAAAGATTTGTTGTCCATCGACTACGCCTTTCGCCCTGATCTTAAGTCCTGACTCACTCTCCGTGGACAAACCTTGCGGAGGAACCTGAGTTTTTATATTTTTATTTCCGGTGAATTCTCCAAACTTCTCTCGAGTTTGGACTTGCTTCCACTGGAATCTAATTTTCGAGTAAATTTGATGATGAGATTTGAATTCACTCATACCCACAGCTAGTTTTGTCCAAGTTCTTATATGACCAAGAAGATTCTTACCATTTGTTGCTTGTTGTTTGTTAGATAGCAAATAGATATAAAATAAGTACTAGATTTATAATCTCTCCTCAAGCTTAAGTAGTTGTAATTAATTTTTTGTTTTGTGTTTGAGAAAACAATCAAAAATAATTTAGAACTTATAAATTTGTTTTGTCACATATTAAATCGATAAGAGCTATGTGTAACTTAAATTTATGCCTAAACCTTAAATAATAATTGTGGAGTCGAAATCTCACGTGACTAATATTGTAATTATTAGTTTTAGATTAAAAAATAAAAGAAGAAAGTTATTTGTACATATAGTTGGAGATAAATTATTCGTATCTTTAAATTAGGTTTATATATAAAAATACATTATGAAAGAAGAAAATAGGGAATGGTAGATCGAATCAACCTTCAAGAAGCTGAAATACAACTAAAAATAGACATCAAGACAAGAAAATCTTTCCGAGAGTTTATGGACCCCTCCAATAGTTTTCAGGAAGGCATACTTATTAAGTTGCTCAATGAAGAACAAAGAGAATGGAAAATATATCGAGAGCAGCATGGAAAAAATTATATGAAACTGAACGTATTTTACTCGCTGAAATTGAGTCAAAGATTCTCAAAAATTGGCGTCATTTCAAAGAAGCAGAAGTAGAGTATAAATTAGATATTTTGGCCAGAAAAAAATTTCAAAAATTTTAATTCGAAATTCTTTGCATAGTTTAGCACCATAGCATCTTTTACAGGAATGTTTTTCGTTGATATTGGTACAAAACCACACATCCAAAAGACTGTTCTGATTTAGCACGATATCATCTTTATGTATTTTCTTCTTCTTCAAAAATGTGTATTTTCTTTGTAAGATGTGTTTTTGATATTTTGGAATACAAGGTTTAAAATTGAATGTACAAAAGTTGCCAAATATGGAATCCACCATCATTTTTTACGAAATCCTCGTAGTAAATTAAAATAAAACTTGTACAAAAATTAACATAAATCTCTCTCTGAATAATATGTTTTGCGTTTACCCTATAAATTTAAGAAAGCTTTTTCTCACCTTTATCGATAATAATGCTAAAAAATAATGAGAAATCATTACAGTACATGAATCATTTGAGTTTAAACAAAGAAAATTGGAATCATAAACATTTCTAATTTGAGAGATTCACCAATAACCTCCAAAAGAACATTTCCTAGTTTAAAATGATGGAACCGGCTTGCGTCTCGTACTACTAACTCTCTTCTTGTAACCAAAGATATGAACTCAACCACTTTGTGACAATCTTTGCATATTCTATGGTTCTGAGTTATCTTTCATTCCGGTGTATTTATTAATCCATAAGCAAAAGCTTCATCTAATAAGCCATTTCCACCCAATAGGTGAATCATGCAGGCATAGTGCATCGCCCTTGGTTTGATCCCGTGAACCTCTCTTATCGATAAATATATCTCCCAACCTTGTTCAGATAAACCTGAATAAGCACAAGCTGAACCTAGCAGTGTCTACTCTACCCCATTTAGTGCTACGACTAAATGGTAATTCAAAGCATCTTCCCTTTTCATCATGTTAAAGTACAATTGAATCTAAGGAACATCGGAAAAATAACTGTTTATATTGTCTCTTGAACATAATGGAATTTTCATTCTGATAATAATTGCTCTGTTTATGCATGAGTAGGGTATCCAAATTTGTGAGAAGATCCCATATCGGAAATTTAGATGGGACTGTGACTAGAGATCCCACATCGGGAATTTAGATGGGAGTATTATATATAAGATAAGGGCCTCTCAACTCAAAACCAATTGGCAATGAGTGAAGAAACCTTATCTTATATATAGTATTTAAATCCCATCTAAATTTCCGATGTGGTATTTTCTCACAAAATCTTAGACCAGAAGTGGAAGAAAAAATATGTCAGGTTTTGGCTCACATGTGGTTGGAATAACACAAAAACTAACAATAAACCACAGTTAGCAAAAACATATTATATATTTCCTATGAAGATAATAGCTATTCGCTATGGAGCTAAGCTATTCTCGATTCCATTTAGTTTTCGTGTAGTTATTCTATTCCTCTATTTTATTTACAGAAATCATTAGTGTCTCGAGAAACAATTTTTCACTTTCTCATTTTAATTGGATTGTTCGGGATTTGATTCGGTAATTACATTTTGTAATCTCCTCTTAGATTTCTATATCGAGTTTTCATATCGTTTTTGCTGACGAGTTCTCCGGGATTCTCTAGAGTGTGGACTTGTTTCCACAAAAGACTTGAGATTTGAACTCGCTCAGACCAAATGGTATTATCCAAACTCTTAGACACTTTATATGGATCAAGATTCTAACAACCACTTGTTGCTTGTTGTTTGTTAAATAGCAAACAGATATGGTCAGTCTTTTATTATATTTTCAAAATCTAGATTTGTACGATCATTATTTTGACGTTATCATATCTGGATTCTGAACCAATGGATAAATTTGTATATGTACATTATATACGTATATTATGGCTTTTGTATTCACTGAGAGGACGATGTATAAATAACGTCACATTCACCTTTATAGAAGATGAGTTCTCGATCAAAGTGTTATAGAAGATTAAAATCGAGAAACGTCTCTGAGCTCTCAATCATTGAAAATATAGATAATATCAGACATTATCAAACAATTGATAGAGATATAATAAAAATGATGTGAAGATATGCATGAAGATAGACATAAGAGATAGGACGATATGATTACACGTGTTCTCCACTTTCTCTACCAACTTGTCGCGGCGCCTCGTCGCCGTTTCTTTCTTTTTTTCTTTTTTTTTAAATTTCTGCATAATGCAGTCAAGAGAACTCAATTCCAGAATGTATAAATGCAGCTTCCATTTAATAGATTTACCTATACCACTAGACTAAAATCACTTACAGTTTTCTTAAAATTATTATTAACAACGAAGATTTTATTTTTTTATAACTCACTTCTTAGACCTTAAAAAAGTAGTCAAATACAATTCACGGATAAATCCTCAAATATTTAAGTAGGCTCTTATATAGGTTTTATATTGATTTAGGAGTATATAAAAAAATTGTAAGTTAGTTTCGAGTGTTGAAGAGATCGAACACTACATTTTTGACCCATTCCGTGTCTTTCAACCATAACATTTCGGACATGAAGACATTGTTAGTTGGCAGATAACTCAACATTTAGAATTATTGCTAATGAATTGATGTTAACGTTGTCTTGTCGAGAAGATTAGAGACGGAAGCTGGGCACTAAACGGATTAAACTTTGGAACCGAGTTTGTTTTCTTTTGGATTGGTAATTTTTTTAGTTAAAAAAGTTTAGAATAATTTTAGAGAAATAGGCGGAGGCGATGCCATCCGGAAAGCGTTACAAGAAGCCAAAGCCTTGGGCTTCAGGAGAATCGAAGTCAAATTTGATTTCCTCATCTTAATCTCGACCATCTCAAAAGCCGAGACAATTTCGGAGATACAAAGTGTGTTACATGACATAACTCATATTCTCCTTTGGTTCGATTCTTACCGTTATAAGTTTATCTCCTGCAAATTAAATGTTGAGGCAGATGGGGAAGCTAAAATGGCTTTACTCTCTGTACCAAACAATCTGTTATCGATTAAGTATTAATGAATTGATTGACAAAATATTTCTTTTTAGAGAAATAGGTTTTAGAGATCAACTATTGTATGATGAGTTTTACAGTGAAAAAAGAAAAGAAAATATTTGTATATTTGGAGATAAATGATTCGTATCTTTAGATAAGGTATATAGAAAAATAAACATAAATTCACGACTTACACACCAAGACATAGTTCAAGTTCGTTCGTTGGTCTCGATACAACGTAAAACTTAAGTAATTGATGTTATAGAGATATCATTGAATTCGAAGTCGGTTGGTTCATATGAAAAATGTCATCATCATTGCAACATAATGCCACGACACGACGCACGTAATCTCTATTTTAGGTACCTTCATTTATATTTATTATATATTTCCTGGTTCAGTAAAAAATTATGGACCGTTGTTTTGGGGAAGCCAATCGAACGAATATACCTACGCCACAAAATTACAAATTAAAACCTTTGTCGGGCATTTCCAAAATCACTTACCAATAGGCTTGTAGTAATTATTTTGATTTAACGTTTGCTTTGTTCATAAAACGAAAATATAAGAAAAAGATCCAAAGTTAAATAGTACTACTACTTAGGTCTAGTACTACTATATTCACAAACTCCAAATTGCAAGTGGCTCAATCAACAATGTTATAAAACTTTACAGCATCGTTTACATTATGACAACGTCAACATCATGGAGTTTATATTAGATAATAAAATCTTGAAAGAGATTATACCTACTATATATAAGAGATGAATCTCTCCATACATTGCTAATTGATGTTGAGTTAAAAGTTTATATTCTAATATTGTATCAGAGCTCATAATTTATATTGTTTAACCTGATCCGATTCTAGTTGGTTTAATTATCAACAACCCAAACATAATATTGGTGTTGTCGATCCATCTTCGAATATATCAAAATTAATAGCGAAAAAATTATTATCTCGAAAAAACGTATTAAAAAATAACATCCCACATCGAAAGGTAGAAGAAATCTTGACTACTATATATATTATAAATAAGTCTCTGGATTCATTGTCATTTAGTATTGAGTTGAAAGCTCATATTCTAATAGTTTATCCCTAAATTCTCATACTCAGTGCACAAACAACCAAACTGGATCAGATTTTGGTTTAATTCATTTCAAGTTTCAACCGAACCGACAAATGCATTATTCAATCAAGAATTGGAGGATTTTGAAACGAATATACCGAATGAAACCGTAGTACAAAGCCTGAACAATCTGAGATTCAACAGAGCATCAATATGAGAATATGCTCTTTCTCTATATCATAATTCGACCATTACTTTCAACCTCCTACTTTAATTTTTTGAGATTGTTTTTGTATGCACATGTATCCATATTTATGGTCTTTCCTTTTCATTTTACGATGATTGTATATATTTCTTCTGGACCAAATACCAACCACAACCATCATTTCTAGTTCAATGATATTGATCTCTGATTAATGTTTTTTCCTTCTAACATTTTGATCTTTTTCTTTCAAAGTATAAACCCCAAAAATCTCAAACAATATCATATAAATTAACTGCGATTTACTAAAATCGAATTCAGGTAAAAAAAAAGATGACAGCAAAAATAGCACTATTGGTTTGCATATTGTTAATTTGGATTGGTTCTCTAAACCCGGTTTTAAAAATTTCCATGACATAATAACATGTAACAACTTGCTAATGCTCCTTAATCACTAACAAAGCTACTAATGATAATATTGTACTTTCGAAAAACATCTATAAGAAAGTGAAACCTTACAAAGTTTAGATTTGGTGACTAATTAATAGATATTTCCCTCAAACTTGGTATAGTTAATTAGTAAAATAAATAGTATAATCACTAGTGCTTTAAGTATCAAATTACCTGTTTTAGGTGACAAATTAATATAAGGATTAAAAGGACATCAAAATCTTATAAATCGGTTAGTTATTCCATTTGTATTTAAGGGTCTCAAGATTGAGTCCTAAATATCTACTTTGTTTTTATATTTATATTATATGAGTTTAAAATTTGGGTTTTGCTTTAGACAAAATTTTTTATTAGACCGGCCTGGTCCAATGCATATGAATACATGTATCTTATACACATATATGTCTCTCTCCTATCTCCTTATTATTTGTCATTTTCTCAATCCATAATTCTATATAACAATCTTTAGACCCTCAGAGAGAGAGAAACATACACACACATATATATAGAGAGAGAAAGCTCTAGAAAGATGGTGTATGGAGGTTACTGCTTAAAGGAGAAGAAGCCATGCGTGAGATGGGTAGAGAAATACTTTGATGACTGTCTCTGTAACCTAAACGATGACGTTTCATTCACACTTGGAATCATTAGCCTCATCTGTTGGGGTGTTGCAGAGATTCCTCAAATCTTCACTAACTTCCGTACAAAATCTAGTCATGGAGTCTCTCTCTCGTTCCTTCTCGCTTGGGTCGCTGGGTCCGTACACAAACATCATCTTCATTTCTTACACGTATTAACCACTAAACTTAACTTAACTCTCTAATGATTTGTATCAATTGGTGCAGTGATGTATTTAATCTTGTCGGTTGTCTTCTCGAACCAGCTACTGTAAGTCACATAAACATTTATAGTTACGATGATTAATCATTAGTTTAATATAATTATTGAGTTCTAATCATTATTTTGTTTTTTAATTGTAGTTACCGACTCAATTCTACACAGCTTTGGTAACTTCGCTGTCTACTCGCCGCATAAACATATGTCAAGCCACTAAGCTTACGTGTCGTTTTTTATCAAACCAACGTCTCTTTTTTGTTTAATTATGATTCGATCAAATAATTTTATGTCTTTTTACAATTTAGCCCCGTAACTTTTGTTTTTCTTACTATTTCGTTATAGCTTTACACTGTGAGCACTGTGGTATTGGTGATTCAGACAATTTACTATGATTATATCTACAGACTTTGTAAACATGGACGCACCAAGATCAGCTCAAAGGTAATAACTAATAATATTGTTAATTATCAAATTACATTATTAGGCATTTATTTATAATAATGGTGTAAAATTTATGTGAAGGAGGAAGAAGATGAAGAGAAGAAACCATTGAAACCACCAAAGACGATTGGATCTGCAGTTTCAATCCCAAGAGGATCTAACAAAGATTCTCCTCGGAGAGACTTCTATTACACGTACGAATAATAATATAATCATACTCTAATATGACTATGAATAAAGTTAAACTTTGTAACAAAAACTATATCAATAATTCTTTATTATATAGTCATTATCTTTTTTTCCCCTGCCTAGTTACTTTGGTTTTTTCTTGTCGTTTTCGATAGATTTTCTAGAAATAGAGGAAAAGAGTGAACGATTTTTTCCATAAAAATATTTTTATAATTGCTTATAAAATATCAAACCAAAACTATAGCCTTAATCAATATTGTGTGTTAGAATGTGACAAGTGGTTTTGTTGGCGACTATATATGTTAGGTCGGCGAGATCATTGGCCGGAAGTGGCACACCTCCTTTAAGAACATCTTATTTTCGAGTGGCTAAAAGTGGTCCTTCGGCTTTAGCAATACACAATGATTCTTCGTCGGACGAAGATGAGACTATGTCGACGGTTCCTATCATAACGACTCAATCCATTACTCAACCAAGACCAATTCCTAGATCGGTTAGTGATATGTTATACTTACAAGAACTTTAAAAAGCCCAAATACATAATATCGACATTGTTTAGAAATTGTTTAATTTTCTCAGGCTGGTTTTGGAACGTTTTTGGCTGCATCGGTTAGTCTTCCGATTCAGGCCAAGAGTTTAGCGGAAAAGTATGCATATGCTTCAAGCAGACGGCTTCTAAACGTACATGACATATATAGCATTTTGTTGATTCTAATGTATGAGTCAAATGCAAGAAAATGATTTCAAAACATTGTTGTTTAATATTGCAGGAAAGAAGTGTAGAACATAGTGCATTGGGACAATGGTTAGGATGGCTAATGGCAGCCATTTACATGGGTGGTCGCATCCCTCAGATTTGGCTCAACGTAAGCCATTTCCTTAGTAATATTTTGCTTGTTGTTAATGATATTAGATACTGACTTGAATTTGACTCGGGACGATATAACTGGAACTAGATCAAAAGAGGAAGTGTCGAGGTAAAAAACTGTAACACAACTCAACCAACACAAACTTAACATATTTCTTATAGTAGTTTATGATCTAATTAACAATATGTTTGAACACTTGGCAGGGTTTGAATCCACTTATGTTCATCTTCGCACTTGTAGCCAATGCAACATATGTTGGTAGTATTCTTGTACGAACAACGGAATGGGACAATATCAAACCAAATCTTGCTTGGTTGCTTGATGCTATTGTTTGCGTAGTACTTGATTTATTCGTATCCTTATCAACTTTTTGTACAATCTTAAAATTGAGAAAAAATATTAATCGCTTTTTTTCGAGGTGTTATATTTTGCTACCTTAACTACAAAATTGAAACAGATCATACTGCAGTATGTATACTACAAGTTTTGTAGGACGGAAAGCTTACAAAGCAAAGAAGAAAATTGCTATGGAGACTATGTGGAAGCAAGCAAAACTTTTGTGTCCTGAATTATTTGATTTTCTTTTAGCTTTATATATTGATTACATATGTATGAGATAAAATTTGAGCTAAATAAGTGGATACAAAAATATTAGAATTGCTTTATTGAGCTAATTTAATAAATATGCATATACAAATTAAAATAAATAAATATCACAAATATAATATTAGAAATAAGTTAAATAATTTTAAATATATATATGTATATAATTTTCAAAAATGTATTTGTGTACATCATGTGCATCATATAATATATAAAGACATCAAACTTAAAGTTGAAAAACAAATAAGATTAAGAATTCGTTGTCTATTTTTGTTCTTTTTTTGCATCAGAGTTCATCAATGACATTTTTATTTTGCATTTATCGGATGGCTACAAATCTTCTTATTATGAAACCTACGCGACTCAAACCCCACGATCGGTTCTTTGACTTCAACCATTTAACTTTAACCAGTGGTTCAATTTTGATTATCTCTTATAAGCCTTCATATCATACTTGTTATACTAATTATATTCTTTAGTTTGTAACTTGATTAAGATGTCTTTTGTGAAACTGGTTTGATGGATTCATGAATTTTTCAAACGGTTTTTTTGCCAGAATGTTCATTTTTGACTGAATTTCAGCACTTTTGAGCTTATATCTATTTTTCGAAAATGTAGACTTATTTTCAATGTTTTTGGAAGAAGGACATGAGAAAAAATTCAGAATAAAACTAATAAATAAAATATTGAATCGAAACCAACAAATAAAACATTGGTTCTTACTTGAGCGAGAACTATAAAAACATAAAATAAATAAATATCACATAAATATTATATATATATATAACTACAAATATATATATATATATATAATTCAGATAAGTATTTCGTGTGCATAATGTACATCATCTAATAAATAAATACATAAAATTTTGATCGAAGGTGCAATAAAAAAAAGACTAACAACTAATGTATTTAATGCAATGTAATATTCCTCTCAACCTTTGAATTCATGTTTAATACTCTGAAAATTAAATCCTTGTACTACAAGTGACATTTTATTAAAGCGATGTTAGGTTTATAAGTTTAAGTTCATAGTCCTTCGAATCTTTCCATAGGCGATGAAGACCTGATCTATCTTCACCACCATCACATAGAAAATGAAAGCAAACATAGATGATTCAAGTTCAAATCACCCAAACTTAGAATGAAAAATATAAAACTAAACATAGATGATTCAGCGAAACAACTTACACAAGACACACGAGAAAACTCATTGAGCGAAAAAAGACTAAAATCAAAATCATGCCAACGAAATGATTCATATTCGGAGAAAAAAAATCTAAAATTGAGATTGAAAAAAACATAGATGATTCATATTCGTAAAAATTTTGGAGAAAAAACAAAACATGAATGAAAAATAGATAATTCATATTCGAGACAGCGAAAAACACTAAAACCTGAGACAAAAACAAACATGCGACATAACTAACATAAATGATTTATATTTGAAACATAGAACTACGAAACAAATGAATGAGTAAGATGAGGAAGAAAATTAAAACAACAGAATGAAACAACAAATAACTTGTCAAACGAAAAAAAGGTTGAAACCGAGACCAGTCCGACTGAAACAAACAAAAATGATTGAAACTAGAAACACTGAAAATAAACTGCAATTAAGACAGAGACAAATATAGATGATTTATACTCAGAAAAACTTAGGATGAAAAAATAAATATAGATGAAAAAGATAGAATTAAACTTAGATATTCATATTCGAAACATGATTAAAAACAAAAAATAGATAATTTATATTCGAGAAATAAACAAACATAAACATAAGACGGAAAGAATGTTAATTCATCTTTCTTGATTCTATATATTAAGTATGATATTGACTCGAGACGTTATCTTTAAAACTAAATCCAAAGAAGAAGTTTCAAGGTAATTATCCAAAAATATGACTCAACCAGCACAAATTAAACATAACTTATTGTAGTATATGGACTAACAAAATGTTGCGACACTTCACACAGAGTTTGGATCCTCTTATGTTCATATTTGCTCTTGTAGCCAAAGCAACATATGTTGGTAGTATTTTTGTAGCTGTCTGAACAAAGGAATGAGACAACATTAAACCAAATCTCGCTTGGTTGCTTTACGCTATTGTTTGTGTAGTTGATTTATTTTCTTTCCAACCATTTGCACTATCTCAATAAACATATATATCACATTTTCATTAAGTTATATTTTGTTATCTTAATTCAGAAAATCAAAACAAATCATATTGCAGTATATCTACAATCGATTGAAGAAGAAGATGGTTATGGAGACTATGTGGAAGCAAGCAAAACTTTTGTTCAATAAATCATGTGATTTTCTTTTGGTTATGTATTGATTTCATAGTGATGTATAAGATAAAGTTTTCAACTAAATAAGTGATTACAAAATGATTAGAATTGCTTTATTGAGCCTACACTTATGAGTTATGACGAACTCTTTTGCGTTACGTTGGCTGATAATTCAATCTCCGGTGAAGTATTCGTGCTACGACGTCGTATTGTCAAATGCATTTTCACATAAAAGTTAAGAAAAAGCAACAAAATCGCACCGTTGAGAACAGAGTTTAAACACCACGCGCCAATCCCATTGCATCCACCTTTAAAGAGGTGCAACGTAAGAACCCCAGCGTGAGACACAAGATTACAACCCACAAGAAGCAGTTGACAATTCACGACAAACGAAGGGAAAACTGAACCGGGTAAACCAAACCCGGTCCAGAATCTGTAACCATAAACCACTGAGTAAACCAGTGTCGTTGATAGAATGGCTAGAATCTGGTACGACTGTGAGAATTCAAGCCATAAGAAAGACGTAAAAGCCATGACGGAGTTGCAAAAAAGCTTAGACACGGCGAGTTTCCGGCGACGGAAGACAGCGAAGATTGTACGAAACATGTGGAGAAAACGAGTGAGGTAAAACGCGTAGGACCAAAAGAAAACACGACCAGAAGGACGAGTCCCGAGAGGAAAACAGAGAAGCCATTGGAGAGGAGTGGCGGTTTTGCTCCGCCGCCATAACCACCGTGTGTCACGAATCTCTGCGGCGGCGGAGAGAAGGATTCCGGCGAAAATAGTTACGGAAAGAATCGACATGAGAAGGCTGTGGATTTCAGGGATGTGGCCTAAAGAAAAGGACCGGTTACGGTGGAGTACGGCGGAGAGGAGGATGTGGATGGTGGAAGCGACGGCGATGTAGAGTGAAATAGAGGTGAAGAGGAAAGACCACGTGGAGCCCCATGATTGGCTGTTGCTCCATCGGAATCCAACGATGTATGGATGTTCAGAGAGATAGTAAGTGAGAGTGTTAATGAGAGCTTTTGACATGGTTTGATTTGATCTCTGTGACTCTTCTTCTTCTTCGTCTCTTGAGTCTTTATATGTGTGCGTGCGACTTTTCCATAACTTAGCATTGTCTTTGCTCTGTTTTTTATTGTTTTTATTACATTTAGATTATATGAAAAAACAGGTGAGAAAACCAAAGAACTTCTAGACAAGAAAGAGAGTTTGAGGTTAAGAAATTCAGACAAGTGTTTATATTATAGTTTATGTTTTCGAAGTGTCAAGTATTAAGTTTATTCAAGGAGATTGTAGTTTAGAAAGAGAGGATCATTACTTAAAAATAAAATGTAAGTATTGGAATATGCGTCGGCGATTTTTACGAAGATGTTAATTTCAGTAAACTAAATTATTATTTCACGTTATTTGATGACAGAAGATATTCAATACGTAACAAATAAATTGAGTAAACAAACATATTATTTGGCACGTAGCAAACGAGTGATTGAATATTATTTTTTTTTTGTCAACAATATTGGGCCACAACTGATCAGCCTATTAGCCAAGTTCCTGTATAATGCAGACGGTGGGACTTGATCTCAGGATGTGCAAGTGCACCTGCCATTTAGTGGACTTATTCCTACTACTGGACTCTACTGGACTAAAATTTAGTGATTGAATATTAATTATAGTACTACTAATCGTTATTGTGGTAAGGACGGTAAATACAACAATTTTAGTTTGGTCCACTTGATATTATTATCCATAAGTGACCTTTTTATTAGGTCATTCTCCATAAGTGACTGATGACCAACCAAACTTAGATTTTTTATTTACGCGGTCGTAATTGATTTATCGTGAATCAATGTAAAGACGACTTGGACGGTGAACTTACAACAACTACGCATAACATGTTCTATCAATCTATTTAATATATTAGTCCAACAGATCATTTTTAAGCATATGTTACATGCATGTTTTAGCAAAAAATTATACAGCAATGATTCAGATGCTACACGGAACATCAAGAAATTAAATGAAATCTAATTTTCGTGACCAAAAAATAGAATATATACATAATTACCCATAGAAATTCCAAGAGCCTTTTTTTTAATGAGTTTTTGGTATACTAATATATACCAAATCATAAGATTTAACTTAAATTAAAACTTATATGATCCATCTAATGATTACTTATAATTAACAAAAAAACTAAAACTTATATGATGTTTATAAAAACAAAAACTTATATAAATTCTTAAACCGTATCATTAGAAATACAGAAATTCATACTTGAAAAATGAAAGCTCATATATGCATGCATGGCGATATTGTAATATTATACAGTCGAGAATTGAAATTTATAAGTATATGAAAATATATGAATAAAAATATTTCTAGTTTTTTTTTTTTTAATTACACATACAGAACATCCTATTATTTAACTCTTCCGAATACAAAAGCTCACTGCCTTTTTTTTCAGAGAAAGATAATGAAACTGTTAGAATTAGTTTCCACAATTTCAGGGGTCACATTATCTTTCTTAGGTTAGGACAACGAGACACCATCCTAATGACATCATCGAATCTAACAAGATGCTCCTTAAACTAAAAGCTCAATTATTGTAGAGTTCCAAGAATCTTGGAAACAGCAATTGAAGACTTAGGATCAAACAGCTTCTTCAGTTCATTGTACCTATCAACATCAAACTCATGAGAATGCATCAGCTTCCTCTGTTTAGCTTCGAATCTGCTTTGGTAAAACCCTTCAAAAGAAGGCTCTATTGATGTCCTGAGGAAAAAGGCGTAACACGCCATGAAATAAACCGATGTGACATAGAAACATATTGGCTCCATAACATCCCAAGTAAGTTCCCAAAACGTTAGCCTCATGAATCCTGCGGTTTGGATGATTAAGTAACCTAGACCAGCCCAAAGCTCTCTTCTCACTAATGAATGTGCTTTTGTATCGATACTCGTCTTTATGGCTTCAAGCTCTTTAAGCTCCTCTCTTCTTGGGTCGTTTGGGTTATGGATCTGTGGTAATGGAAGCAAGCCCTCGATGGATTTTGTAATCTGATCACATACAGAAAAGTTTTGGGTAAAACAAGAACTTCACCAACCTCTTTTAAACCATTCAAAACACACAATGATCAATGATACTTATGCCTAATCCACCAACCCTTATATGAAACGAGGTCAAAAAGGAAGTACTTATGACCAAACAAAACAGAGAACAGTCACATGTGAACCCAAACTGAGAACTCTTGATCTCAAATCATCAAGGGAGAGAGTAGAAAAATCCAATCCCAAGGTTTTACGTTTAGAGAGGCAAACAAATTTTGTAGTCTCCATGGAAAGTGTTTCTCTTTGTTACCAACTCAAATTGTGGACCATCTTCTACATGCCTTTGGTAAGTGACACAGAGGTTTTCTCCTGTTGAAATTGGAATCACAAGGAAAATAATAAAACCGGAAAAAGAAGTATATCAGTTTTTGGGTAGATTCCAAACCAACAAAAGAATCAGAAAACGTTTTTTTTGGTGGAACCTAACAAATCACAGAAAGTTTTGTCTAAGAAGCAAAACACACAGAGTTTTGTCTAATGCATCAAACACTCTGTTCCAAACAGAGGAATCCAAATGGTTAAAACAAAGAAGAAGAAAGTACCTGATCTGGTCGTAAACAAACAAAATCTCCCAAAACGATTACATTTCCTGAATCATCAAGCATTTTAGCGATCCAATGTCCTTGAGAAGAATCCAATGAATTATTACTACAAAACCAAACGAAATCAGAATAACGAATCCAGATTTTCTCAGTTTCCATAAGCTTCGTTTTAACAACTTCGATCTGTGAAGCTCTTAACAACTTCTTCACGTCTTCAACATTAAGCTTCAATGGAGATTTCATCGGAGGAGAAAGTCCGTCTAATCTGATCCGATCCTTATTCACATCCAATTCTCGAAGCTTCTCAATCAAACCCTCACCAATCGACATCTTCGATGTATTCATGGAGTTTCTATGCAAAAACTTCCGTAAATTCATTGAATCGTCAGGCTCTGGATCAATCTTAGCTTCTCCTGGATCTTGAGGAACTCTGGTACGAACAGCTAATGAAGATGACGAAATACGACAATTCGTAAGACCTTGCGACGCCATTTTCGACATATTGAATAAACGTTGCGACAAATTCTTCCTCATCATCGCCATCAAAATCAAAATCAAAATCGAAAAGAGAAATAGTGAATTCGATTTAATATGTTACTACAAAAAATTGAACAGCAAGCAAGAGCTATATATATATAGGTGACCAAAGTCATCTCTTACAATAAATGACGTAAGATTAAGTCTTAATTGTATTTAATTAAATAGAAATTTGACACGTCAGCAGATATATCACGAGAAATTGAATAAAAGTTGCCTTTTCCTGAATATTTTTGCTCAATATATTGAAAGCTGACTACCATCCACGTGTTTGGATTACGTTAGTGGTGGCTTGCGGTGCCTCCATAGCCGTCCGATTAATTATTTTATTTATTCTAATTTTTATATATATACTAATTACTTTTATGACCAAACTGGTAAAAACGTGTCGCCGCATATTTGTTTTTATCTTTTCAGGTTTTGTGATTTGATGTGAATTATATTTGGTAATTCTGTTAAAATCTCTTGCTTATATATTACTTCTTCCATTTTATAATAAATTTTATTCTACCATTTTACACACAAATTAACAAAATATATTAAAATTTTATTATACTGTTAAAAACTAATTGAGTCTTAATATTCTTTTTGTTTGATTGATTGATAATAAAATTAAATTAGATCATTTATGCTAAAAATTATATTGGAAATGTAGAGTAATACTTATTTTGAAACAGAAAAACAAACCTAAAATGACACTTACTTTTAAACGAAGGGAATAGTATTTTTTTCTTTTGTCAATAATATTGGATCACAACTGGTCAGCCTATTAACCAAGTTTCTGCATAATGCAGACAGCAGGACTCGATCTTAAAATGTGTAAATGCACCTGCCATTTAATAAAACATCTGCCACTGGACTAAATGCCAGTTGTGCTTATATGATAGTATTAATCATTATATATCCTGATTTATATGTAAATAGTAATGTAAAATTTAAACAATGACGTGTCCCTACAATTGTAGTTTACTATCTTTTTACAATAAATGAGTAGGATTACCTTGAAATAATTAATTTCATTATATGATTAATCATTATTCTAAACTTAAGTAGATTTTTTAAAAATTTGTAATCAGGATAACTATGATTGCCATTCACTCGAAGAAAAAATGCCAAAATAAAAAACAAAATTCACATGGCTCTAAATTTTGTTGTTGTTAATAATGTACACTGGATAAAACATGAAAAAATAATAGTAGCCTTCAAAACCTAATATAAAAATATATGTTTCACTTGTACTTTCAACTAATCAATATCGACATAATGTTTAGATTTGTCTGATCGACAACAAGTAGATTTGTCTCATCGACAACATTTGGATTTGTTAGCATATGTATATATATTATACAATGTCATTAATAACATTGGAAATATTGCTTATACATGTAGACGTTAACATGATAAATGTGATGATAACGTGTAAATCTAAAATTTGGTATTATATTGGATTGCTGATTCAAAGTGATGGAGATAATATAAATTATAACCATGCTTAAATCAAAGATCATGTAAACTTTATTTAAATATGTCTTACTACGTAAACAAACTTTATTTACAATCTGACTCAACGATTATCTCATTCTAACAAAGATTCGAAAATTTGGATAACCTATATAACATATGATTGTAAACTATTCAAAAATAGAACCATGTATATTAATTATAGAAAAAACCAATCAAAGAAAATGTGAAAAAAACAAATACAAAGAAAAAATCATTAATTATAAAATCAGATTGGTTTTGTATTAAGAATAATAAAGTAAAAATTTTCGACTATTTTGACTTGCGATATTCAAAAATGCATGGTTTGATTTTCTCTATGTCTGATTCTATAAAAAATGCTGGAAAATAAGAAAAGTAAGAATTTCAAAAATGTATTTTTTATCATACACTTTTCAAAACTTATCATTTCTTTTAAAAATTAAAAAAAAAACGATAATTTTTTGGAAACAGGCATATCAAGAAAAACATTTCTTAAAATTTCAAAAATATTAATTTGTTTTCTGGTGCAAGTGGCTAGATTCTAGCTGCAAAATATGTACTTACATATTCTCATAGCTACAAATATAATGATATCATCGATATATAACATTACGAATATATATTATATATATATATATATATATCTGCTCTTGTCACGCATTAATTCTTCTATTATTAACCACTACATCAATGAAAGAAATCAGATTCTGTAATTCTTGTTCTCTAAAAAAACGTAAGTATATGTTTGATAGTAATATTCTTATCAGACGAATATATGCACATGAATTCATAAATAAATATGAAAGATAATTGAGAAAGTGAGAATAAAACTCATAAATTTTTACGCTATGAGTACAAACACCACAAGACACGGAAATTCCTAAAAGAATGGAAGCCATTACCAATTGATTATAAGCCATAAATTTATATTTATGAATTCGCTGTTATGAATTAAGCTAAGTTGGAAAAAAAATTTAAAATTCTTTTTAAAATAATAATAAAAGAAATATTAATATATATGGGCTTGAAAACAGTAGTTTAGGAGCCCATTATACCGATTGAGTCATTAATTGGTAAACCAATGTGTGGGCTTGGGTTTGGCCCATTTTGGATAAATCAATAGACCGGTTAATATTGCCTCAATAGCGAATCTACAAGGTCCAATCAGAATTATGTAGTTAAAGTGTTAAACACAGAGTGTTCATCATAACAAAACACAAAGTCTTTGATTACTTCATATATCAATAAGACTTATAGATTCAGCTTTAGGCTTCTGTTACAAGTTACTACACCATAAGAATCTTTTCATATTACTATCCAACTATTATCTAGTACATGGATACATAGTGATGATTAAACCAACAAAGAAGAGAGCTTATCTCCAACATTTCTACACAATTCGATCTCTGAGATTCCGACAAACAGAGTCAACAACAACACAATCAGTTCTGTCTATTGGCAATATAATTAGCCAATGCCAACAATGGAGCAACTTTATCAGAATCAAATCCTAAAAGCTGATCACAAGCTTCTCGATTCAATTTCTCAGCAAAGTCTCTCGATTTCTCCAAACCCATAAGCTTAGGATACGTTAATTTATCAGCAATCAAATCTTTCCCAGCAGTTTTCCCTAACTCCTTGGATGATTTCGTCACATCCAATATATCATCAACCACCTGAAACAAAAGCCCAATACATCTCGCAAATTTTCTTAATCTCTCAATCTCATCATCACTTCCTCCACCAACAATTCCTCCTAAAACAGCTGATGCTTCAAGTAAAGCTGCTGTTTTATGTATATGAATATACTCTAAATGCTCTAATCCAATCTCGTTTAAATCCAACCCTTCACTGCTTATATCCACTACTTGACCAGCCACTAATCCTTCACTTCCAATAGCTTTAGCCAATTCTCCAACAGCTCTAACCACTCTTCCCGGAGAAACATCAGAACTCGTAGCAGATGCTAAATGCTCAAAAGCAAATGAAAGAAGTGCATCTCCAGCTAAAACAGCAACGTCTTCACCGAATACTTTGTGATTCGTTGGTTTTCCACGGCGAAGATCGTCGTTATCCATACAAGGTAAATCGTCGTGGATTAATGACATGGTGTGGATCATTTCAACAGCACAAGCTGCAGGCATAGCTAATGATTCTTCACCACCAACGAGTTCACAAGCTGCGATACAGAGAACTGGTCTGACTCGTTTTCCACCTGCGAGGAGAGAGTAACGCATAGCTTCGTGGATCTTGAGTGGCTCACGGAGAGGAACAGCGGAATCTAAAGCTTTGTTGACGGATTCAGCTTTATGAATTATATACGACATGAATTCAAAGGAAGACGATGAAGATGATGATGATTGGGATTTGCTGTCTTCTTTTGTTACAACAGAGGATGAGACGATGGTGGAGGAAGAAGATGAAACGGTGCGTTTTGGACGGAGAAAAATGGGTTTACTTAGAGTCATGAGAGAAGAAGAAGATCTCGATCTGGATCTGGATTGGGTTAAGATTGAAGAAGGAGAAGGATGATGATGATGAGAATTGTGGTGAATTACCCATGAACCCAGACTCACTGAAGCCATGTCGATTTTTCTTCAAATCTTCAATTTCAGATTCACGATTGTGTTTTTTTTATACGAATTGTAATTTTCTTTTTTTCTGAAAATGGAGTCAAAATCGATAAAGAATTGGATTGGCCATTAGTGTTGCTAGAAGTAACAGATAGGGTTCTGTGACCATATGGGCCTTAGTGGTGGATGACGATTTTTTTTTTTCTTCTAAAAAAAGCTTTATTTTTTATTTTTTCACTATTTAGTTAAATATAATAAAGTCCATAAAAATTATTTTTATAATATAAAGATGATATTTAAATATTTTCTGTCTTAGATTATCACAAAACATTGTCAGTTTGTAGATTTTTTATGACTATAAAAAGATAGAATTTGTGGTTTGTACAATAACTTCATGTGTTTATTTAATACCACGAATCAAATTTAAATAATACAATATCATAATATAAAGCATAGAATTATTCACTAGATAAAAAATTTAGTTTGTTGTTTATATTTTTTACACTGAATTTATTCATTTATAAATTATGGTGTAATTGTGTCTACATAAAAAATTTACGAGCAAGCCTTTTTAACATGACAAAGTAAAAAAATTATTTTAAATTAGTATGTTATTTTTATCTTACATGATGTGTAAATATGTATTATTAAATCTAAATTAGGAGAAATAATAAGTAGTCTTCGGTCTAGTAATATGTGATAAGTCTATTAAAGATAAACATTTAGTAATTAAGTTTCATGGCTAATAAAAATTTGGCTAATGAGCAGATATTTGTATTCTGGTGTTTATAAAAAAAAATTAAAAATAGGAAAAATATTTTTAGTCAAATGGTTAAACGTTTGTTTTTAATGTTTATTGTATTTATCTAATCGAATTGTTCTACTTAATATTATTAAAAGTTTGAGGTTTGAGTTATGAATAATATAAGGTCACTCGTAATGTTAGACTACTGTGTTTGATTTCATTCACCTGTCTTAATCTTTAATATTTAGTGGAAAATCAATCACGTATTTGTAAATCAATTCAATAAAAAATGGAAACAAACAAAATACGTAAGTTCGTTTATCATCCAACACTTATTTAGAAAAACGTTAAAACAAAAATATTATTCCATTTTAAGTGGTTTATTAATGTTGTTGATAGTATGAAACATGCATACGGGTCACAAATACCTTAGACTTTGACGTTTGATCAGCTCGTAAACGTGTAAGAATAGATCGCATTAAGAGCGTGCAAAGTTAATACAAGCCCAGTTAATACAGGCCCAATGGGCCTAATTTGGGTATTCAACAAAAAAACAGTTGAAGAATTGATTGTGTGATTGATTCTTTCTATTATTCAGCGTCAACAAAAAGCTACGATTGTGTGTTATTTGCAACAATTTCTCTTCTGTTTTCTTCGTTGCTTCGTTTTAGCTTCAGAGGACAACAATCTGGTGGGGAAAGAGAAAGAGAATCGCTTTGATTTTAGTGTTTTTTGTATATTGAAATTATCAAACTTTGTAAGCTTCTTCTTCCATTGTTTTCCTTTGATTGATTGTCTCTTTGTTTCTTATGCTTTTGATGTTCGACCTAGTTGGTTTCTTTCGATTGATTATCTGATAATGTTTAAAGTCTTTTGATCTTTGAAACTGTTAAGTATATTAATGTCCTTAAAAAGTGTTTTCCTTTTTGATGATTGTTGGTGAAAGCTTGTTTTAGGGATCTTTGGATTTGGGCTTCAATAATTGTCTGAAATTCTGTAGTTTTGTTACTAAAAATTGATTTAAAGTTAGTTGCAGCTGTGATTTGATTTAAAAGGATAGATCTTTGTAAGGTCTTCTTAATTTCTTTACAATTCAATTATGAGCTTGCAAGTTAGTTTCTTTCAATCAATTCAATGTTTGGATTTTGTTACAGCTGTGTGAGTTTCTTAAGAGGTTAAGAAGCAATGATTGGGTTATTTAAAGTAAAGGAAAAGCAAAGAGAACAAGCTCAAAATGCTAATAAAGGAGGAAGTTCTGTGAAGAAACAGTCTGCTGGTGAACTTCGTCTTCACAAAGGTATTGACTTATTCTTTGATTGTTCTTGCATTTGGTCTCTTGTTCTTCTTCTTCAAGTTCAATATTTTTATGGTGTGTTTCGATCTTGTATTGTGCAGATATATCAGAGTTGAATCTTCCTAGCTCTTGTACAATATCTTTTCCAAATGGCAAAGATGATTTGATGAACTTTGAAGTGTCTATTAAACCTGATGATGGATACTACCAGTTAAGTAAAGCTTTTTTCATCTGCATTTTGTTTAGTCTCATCCTCACACTTTATACTTATTCGTTTATCTCTTGCCAATTAAACAGTAATGGTACGTTCACTTTCACTTTCCAAGTCTCTCCTGTGTATCCACATGAAGCTCCAAAAGTTAAATGCAAAACTAAGGTAGACTCTGTCTTTTTACATTCCTTAAAACTCTCCATCTTCTCTCCTTCAAATTTGCTTAAAGCTCTTTGTTTGTTTGTCTTCTTGTTTAGGTTTATCATCCTAATATCGATTTGGAAGGAAACGTTTGCCTGAACATCTTGCGAGAGGATTGGAAACCGGTTCTTAACATAAACACAGTTATCTATGGACTCTTCCATCTTTTCACTGTAAGATTAGTTGGATAGTTTGATCAAACTAGTGTTTGTGTTGTTTGTATTTCCTTAGCTGAGTGTTTGGTTTACACAGGAACCCAATTCTGAAGATCCATTGAACCATGAAGCAGCAGCAGTGTTAAGGGATAACCCGAAGCTGTTTGAGACTAATGTCCGGAGAGCCATGGCCGGTGGTTATGTGGGACAAACCTTTTTCCCGCGCTGTATCTAACAAAGCTCTGGTTCCTCTTCTTCTTCAAGCAAAAAGATAAGAACCAAGCTCTTTATCCGCCATTGTATTCCTTCTGCTTCACGAGGACGGACCCTTGTTTGTTTGTTTAATCTGTAAAATTACTTCTACGTAAAAAAGTAAACCCTTTCCTTTGATCGAATTCTTGCGAACTTCAATTCAGAGAGAATTCGATAAAGGAGACTGAATGGAACTGAAAAACTCAAAAATTTGGGATGTATAACATGTTTGATCATTTATCATTTTCTTTCTAGATTACTTGTTTAATTTCATGCAATCTAATGTTGGAATTTATAGCATATTTTTAGGTTCCAAGGTTCATTACACAGTTGCAGTTCTGTTAATTTTGCTCCGTCTCAACTTCAGATCGATGTGGTCTCTGTTTTGGTTTATAAGTCCACCTTTAGTAAACTTAGGCGTATAAAAATCAACTGTGGTATTAAAAGAATCACAACATGAGCAACCTAAGTGTCTCAGATCATTTCAGTTTCTTTATAGCTCGCAGTTTTAGCACTTTCTCGATCTTTCTGAAAAACAAAATGCAAAGGAGTGTAACAGAGACAACAGAGCCCAAACGGAAGAGCCATCATTGACAAAAGCCCCTTAGCAAGTGCATCAGCCTCACGTACAGAGGAACCATTCAAAGGATTTATACCTCTTGAGTCATACCCATACATCTTCTCAGACAAAATCCCTACCAAAGGTGCTGCAAAAGAAGAAAATGACCCTTCGAAAGCTCGGTCAAACGCATAGATCATTGTACGGTGCCTAGGAGGAACTACTTCTGCAAACATGGGGGCATTAACCGCAGATCCGCACCAAGTAATGGTAAGACCCATCAAGAAGAGAGTTATTAAGAAGATTAAGTAGTTGTCTGTGCTTTGTGGTATTACTTTCAGAAGTATAATTGAGAATGGGATTCCCATGAATGCACTGAACTGTGCACACATTACTCTACCCGAATTTGGATAAATCCGTGACATATTATCCGCAACTATCCCTCCCATTAACGTTCCTATGGCTCCTCCAGTCGCAAATATCCCAAGCAAAGCTGCAGTCTGGTTATGATCAAAACCTGTATATAAAGAAAAAAGAGAGTTTACTTCCAGAGTCTCACTTCTTGACTGGTAATGAAAGCTTAAGATTTTGTAGGAGACATTTACCAATGAGCTCAAACCACATTGTAAAGAAAACCATTGCAGTCCATGGAAACGAACCAATGATTCCTTGCACAACGATTATCTGAAAGGTACGTACTTTAACAACAGACTTTGCAGCCGCCCATGAATCATTCCAAACCGAATTCGACTTCACCTTATGAACCACAAGTTCCTCTCTACAATTACAAGCAAAAGAACCTCATCAAGCTTTTACCTCTAGTTTTACAAATCAGTTAAGTATTGTTGAGTGTACCGTTCAGTGTTCTTTCTAGGATCAACAACAAAGAGAAAAACGAGTAACCCAATCACTGCACTAAGTGTTGCCATCATTATGAAAGCACATCGCCATCCCGGTACTCCCCAAAAGTCTGAACCAGCCATAACAGTTGCTACAACACCTCCTCCTATACCACCAATCGTACCAATGAGATTCAACAAACCAAAACCAGCTCCTCTTGCACCATCCTTATAACTATCTGCTATAAAAGATTGAAGTGCAGGTATAACGATTGCCAATCCAAATCCATTCACTGCTCTCCATAAAGCAACCTAAATCACAAGAAACCCAAAAGATAAATCCAAAACACTTTTAGCTTCAAACTCTTACTAAAACAAAAACAGTCAAAGTACTACCTGAATGAAGTATTTGCTAGCTCCAACTGCACCAGTTGATAAAGCCCAACAGAAAATACCTATTGCAAGAACAATGGGACGATCATAGGTAATGACAAGAACTCCTGCTAAAGGCGATGCGAGTCCTTGAACAAAGTTTCTTACAAATGTTAAGTAGCCTAAATCTGATGGTCCTGCATTAAATGCTTCACTCACTTCTTTATAAACCGAAGGCAATAAATTCTCGTCTGCTCGTTCCATAATCGCAGCTAAGTTTATAAGAATTAGTGAAATCGAAACCCCCAAAAACTTTCCTGTTCTGTTCAGAGAAAACAAGTAAAAAGAGAAAGTTTTGAGTCTCTTAAGATTCATCAAAACCAGAGACAATGAAACAGTTCCAATCGAGTAAACAGATCTGTGAGGCAATCTAAGAACCCTAAAGTAATAAAAAAATCTGAATCGAATAAGATAAAACACAAAAAGGAAAAAGAAAGTCAAAAAAGGAGCTTACTTTATCTTCATGTTGCTAGTACGGAGATTGCGAGGGAATAGAGACCGGAGGAATTTAAAAGCAACGGAGACGAAGCCGGAACGAGTTCGAGCACGACCCATTAACATCCAAAACTTGAGCTCCCGATTAACCGGAGCTGGAGTTTAGCTGCTTTCTATAATATCGGATCTAAAAACCCAACACCAATCGTCATTTTCTCGTACACGTAGTTGCCATTATCGATTCAAGACATGTTTTTAGATATTCTTTTTGTTTTTGACGTAATATTATTGAATTATATTTTTGGATATAAGTTTAGTTGGACATTTAATTATGTAGATTAACGAAATTAATTGGATTGAAAGATCATTGGTCACGTATCGTAGCTTTGGTGGTTGGATCGGTACAGAGTTAAACGTCAGTGAACATGATTACATTAATTATTATTCCTTTTTATTGTATGTTACTAGTACTAGTTAACGTATAATATAAGCTATTTTTAGTTATTGTAATTATTCATTTAATTGGGGTACAAATAATATTTTTTTCCTTGGGTTTCAGGTACAAATGAAAGCTTTTTTGAAAATAATATTAAAGAGCTGAATTACTACGATTTTTAAATTATGAGCTTTGACTTTTAAGGATGTTGAAATTAGTAATATTGGAAAAGTCTTCTTTAGCCCAATCATATTGCCAACAAAACTAACAGAAATATGGACTAAAGAGTTTAGTATTATGGGCCTATGGGCCTTCGACAAACATACACTTGGGCTTGCAAAGGATAATTCTCAATTTGTTAAGTCTGAACAAAGTTTCATATTCATAAAATTGATTAGTTGAATATTCCATGATACACCAAATGTCTACATGCAGAAATTTATTAAGAAAAATTATGTGAAGTGGAACAAACAAACCAATTTTTTTTGACAAATGTATAGGTAATAAACAAAATTAAAAAAAAAAAAATTGACAAATGAAATGGACAATATAATGAGTTATAGTTGGATTAAGACATAATGGACGCCGCACGATTTAATTAGAAAAATGAAAAATAAAATAAAAGTAGATTAAATGAACGTGACCACGCCGTACGTTTTGAAATTTTGTTAAGATTCTCCACGTGAATTATCTGATCCAACTTCACACTGACAGATTGGATTTCTTTTGCATCTATATTTATTTATTTTTATTTTTAATTTCGTAGGTTTTTCGAATTTGTGAATATAAATGAGTAGACGTATTTTATAGAATAAGTAATAAACATAATTATTGAAATTCTTTTGTTTCATTTGATTGGTACGCAATAATAACGAATAATTTTATAAACAAAAGAAATTTAATTAGTAAAATATATAAAAAACGAGTAAATAGGATTTGTTAAATTAAAGAAATTAGTTGGCAAAAATAATTGCATGAGTCCAGCTGGTGATGCTGCTTCCTGTCTTTGCTCACGCCCAACTGGACCCGCACGTGCTCCGACCACGATGCCAATTTGGTGTTTTTTTTCTCCTAATAAGATAATTTATGGTTTAAAAATGGTTTAGTTCTCCTAATTATTTACATACATTTTTATTCTCTTTAAATAAATATCATCTTATAAAGATCCTTTATTTTATTTCTATGCATACACGATTACACGTTATGGCGAAAACATAACATGCTATAGTTGGAACAAACTGTTTGTATTATTATTGAATTGAACAAAGCATTACTGATATGAAAATTTCAAGAAAGGACGAATATATATATATATATATATATATATATTGCTAAATGAGATGACATGACAAATATTGATGAAAGAAATATCTTATGGAAATTGTTTTAGTTTCATTTTTAAAGTACAATATTAAAAAGTGTTGGATTAATACATTCCAAAATGACAATACCCAAAATTTATCCCATTACATGTGTAAAAATGATATCCACTGTGATAGCTAATAGAGAATTTTAAAGATGATTTTGAGTTTTGGTTTCGATTTTGTCGATTTAATTGTAAAAAAAATAATGATTTTGTTAATTAAAACTTATGAAATAGTTGAAAAAAAAAGTTGACAAAAAAAGCTTATGAAATATTAAATAATTAATTTAAATAGCTGTGTAGTTTTAATTTTTAAAATATTTAATTTTTTTATCAACAATTCAATTGACAACCTAAAATTTATTTCCTAAATTTTTTATTTAATTTACCAACTATAAAAAACATGAACTAAATCCTAAATACCAGAATTATTAGCAAAATTTCCATAACCACAAAACTAAAAAGAACTCATACTTATAAGATATTGATTATTGATAGAGTTTTTATCATTAAATTACAGAAAATACAAATATTAATATTAGAAACAAAAAAAAAAAGTAAAATACAATATCCAGAAAAAAGGAAAGAAACCAGTTCATTGAACAGTGAATGGGGAACCAAAGTTAAGGTGGGAACCACAGCTCGTGCGTTACATTAATTGGACACGTGTAAGCTGACTTCCAAAAACTGACCCCACGTGTAGAGACGGATCGCACGTGCGGAGACAAATAAATATATTTGAATTAATTTCATTTATTATAACAAAAAAGAAAGTTACAGCCAATCCGCTTCGAGACTCACAAAAGAAAAAAGCAAATAAATAAACAAAGCCTTCTTCTTCTTCTTCTTCTTCTTCTTCTTCTCTCTCCCTCGTGCGCCACAACTGACAAAGACTTCTGACCCCAAACCCAGATTCCTTGAGAGATAGATCTGCAGAGAGCTTTTTCAATGGCGGCAGGAGGAGGAGGTGGAGGATCTTCGTCGGGTCGAACTCCGACTTGGAAAGAGAGGGAGAATAATAAGAAGAGGGAGAGAAGAAGAAGAGCAATTACTGCTAAGATTTACTCTGGGCTTAGAGCTCAAGGGAATTATAAGCTTCCTAAGCACTGTGATAACAACGAAGTTCTTAAAGCTCTTTGTCTTGAAGCTG
Source organism: Lepidium aucheri (assembly GCA_900406435.1). Lineage (NCBI taxonomy): Eukaryota > Viridiplantae > Streptophyta > Magnoliopsida > Brassicales > Brassicaceae > Lepidium > Lepidium aucheri. Next base: position 45,720 of record OVBA01000274.1, read on the forward strand.
GTTGGATTGTTGAAGATGATGGTACCACTTATCGCAAGGTAACGATATTCGCGATTATTTCTATTTTTAAGATCGGAATCTGAGCTTCTCAATTTTTTCAGTATTCAATCGTTAAATCTCGTAGTTCTTAGATTCTGGGACTTGTTCTGTTTCGATTCACTTGAATTGTTAAGAAACTCTGCTAGTTTTGGGTTTCACTGTTGGATTGGGTTGAATTTTGGGTTCTCCAGTCGTCGTAATTAGTTAGATCTGGTAATAGATTCGGTGAATTTCGCTTTTGATTAGCTCAATTGATAGGCTAAAGCTTGATTACTGAGAAATTTTGGGGAAAATCAATCAATCAATCACCTTCGATGACGATGAACTTGCATCATCATTTAGTGTAATCTTTTGCTATGGTTAACAATTTTGAGTTTGGGATGATTTATGAATTGTGAAAACAGGGATTTAAGCCAGTAGCAGGATCAGAGATATCAGGAACTCCAACAAATTTGAGCACGAATTCTTCAATACAACCAAGTCCACAATCATCTGCATTTCCAAGTCCTGCACCTTCTTACCATGGAAGTCCAGTTTCATCCTCTTTCCCAAGTCCAACTCGTTACGATGGAAACCCTTCTTCATACTTTCTTCTCCCTTTCCTACACAACATCGCTTCTTCCATTCCTGCAAACCTTCCTCCTCTTAGAATATCCAACAGTGCTCCTGTAACTCCTCCTTTGTCCTCTCCTACTTCTCGAGGTTCAAAACGGAAACTCACACCAGAACAATTGCCCAATGGAGGGTCTTTAAGACATCCGCTTTTCGCTATTTCTGCTCCATCGAGTCCTACTCGTCGTGCTGGTCACCAAACACCACCAACTATACCTGAATGTGATGAGTCTGAGGAGGATTCCATTGATGATTCAGGAAGGTGGATTAATTTTCAATCTACAGCTCCTACTTCACCAACATTCAATCTTGTTAAACAAACATCTATGTCCATTGATATGAAAAGGTCAGATTGGGGAATGAAAGGTTCAGAGTTTGAGTTTGAGAATGGAACTGTTAAACCATGGGAAGGTGAAATGATTCATGAAGTTGGCGTTGAAGATCTTGAGCTCACTCTCGGTGGCACTAAAACACGATGCTGAAACACATATCAGCTTGATGAAATGATGGTAACAAAGATCAGTCTCATTGTGATCATAACAGAGCAAATCTTCAGCATTGTACAGTACATTAAGAAGAGCTCACATGCATGGCCCTCGAGGAAAATCAAAAAGAGTCGAACCTAAAAGAATACGATTACAATCTTCGTTTATACTTAATTTTCTCTGTGATGTTTGTGTTCTTATTAGAGATAGTTTCATATGGGTTTTTGATTGATCACAGGATAAAGTTTGAGTGTTTAGAAAAGAGGAATGTGTATGTAGAGAGACTTAATATTACACTAATATCCATTTTGCTATCTAAATTTCTAATATATATTGTTTAAAAATTTTCTGAATTATTGTGTGATTAATTTTAGAGTTTTGAATGAAAAGGAAACCTCCACGAGCGGAAGATAATGGAACCCTACCATGTGCTCTGTCTTTGTTTTCACTTTTGTTGGGACCTTATACGAAACTTTTTCTTCTAACAATTTGCATTCATATTTTAATTTTTTTTTTCAACACTAGTTGATCTATTTGCCAAGTTCCTACAGCAGGATTCGATCCTATTAGACTAAAGACCACTTGCGCATTCATATTTTAGTTTATATTAACACTATTGTTGTTGTTATTATCGCTTGTTGTACTCAAATACTCTTTTTATTTCTTTCTATTTGTCGTAATTCACAATACAAAACAACATTTTCATTGCCCACTTGATGAAAGGAACTACAAAATGACCCACGTTGAGTTGGGTCCACTTGAGACTGAGTTGCTTCTTTTCATATAGCTATTTAGTTTGGATCCACTTACCAAAAATGAATAGTTTAATTTATCTGATTTATGATTTAGTTACATTTCATCATTTGTATAGAACAAATCTTGAATCACATGTTTTCTACCTTATATTATTATTATTTTTTGTTAGTATGGTGGTGGTGCGAGACAAGTAAGACGTTAATGGCGAGGCCTAACTTTACTTTAGATCTTCATGCCTAACTACAATAAGACAAGGGCTTTGTTTATTTGATACCAATTATGAGTAATAAGTTTCAACAAGTCACAAGATTACATTTTGTAGATTCGTTTAAAACAAGGTTAAACAAACAAACACATCTCCATACATGTTTCTCTGTCTGCCTCATCTCACCAAACATAACTAGTTCAAGCGATGATATAAGTTAGGTTTTAGTAGAACGTTACATTTGGTGAATAACAATTTAAATCTCTTATCATAAAAGCATTTAATCAAATTACAGTTCAGTTAGTGCAATTTTATAAATGTTTGTTTTGAGGTTAAAAAATGTTACGATTTTCACTCCGTTTTATTGATTTATTGCTTCGTGCAGTTCAATAAGTACAATCTTAATTCCTTCATTCTTCCCTATATATATCTTAACACAAATCCATTCAATCACCAAACGTTCTCATTGCACCAATTAAAGAAACCAAATCACTGAGGAGTGAGGACCATGAAGCTTCATGGAGCTTTAGTGGCTAGTCCGGGCATGGGCCATGCAGTACCCATCTTAGAACTCGGAAAACGTCTACTGAACAGCCACGAGTTTGACTGTGTTACTGTCTTCCTAGTCACAGACGATGTCTCACGTTCTAAACTCTTAAATGGAAAAACGTGGACCGAAGAAGATCCTACATTCGTGATCAGGTTTATTCCACTTGATGTTTCGGGTCAAGATATGAGCGGTTCTGTTTTAACTAAACTATCAGAGATGATGAGGAAGGCATTACCGGATATAAGGGCAGCAGTCATGGGGTTAGAGCCGCGGCCTAGGGTTTTCATAGTTGACTTGTTGGGCACACAAGCTTTAGCGGTTGCTAAGGAGCTTGAGATCATGAAGAAACATGTTCTGGTTACTACCAGTGCTTGGTTTCTAGCTTTCACAGTTTATATGGCGAGTCTTGACAATGAGACGTTGAGAAATCATTTGAGTAACAGTGGAGCATTGTTTATACCAGGATGCAGCCCGGTTAAGTTTGACCGGGTTCAAGATCTGAGTAAATATACACGCGAACTTGCTGAGTCAAAGCGAATTGGGGCTGAGGTGATCAACGCAGATGGGGTGTTTGTGAATACATGGTACAGTCTGGAGTCTGTGACAATCGCATCTTTTTTAAATCCACAGAATCTTGGTCGGGTTATGAATGGAGTGCTCTTTCACCCTGTTGGACCACTGGTTAGACCAGCAGAGTCAGGCTTGAATCACAACTTGCTGGACTGGCTTGATTTACAACCCAAAGAGTCAGTGGTTTATGTATCTTTTGGAAGTGGTGGGGCGCTAACAGCAGAACAGACGATAGAGCTGGCTTACAGCTTGGAGCTGACCGGTTACAGGTTTATTTGGGTCGTCAGACCACCGGCCGAAGACGACCCGTCAGCATCAATGTTTGACAAAATCAAGAATGAGATAGAACCACTCGATTTCTTACCCAACGGGTTCCTAGACCGGACCAAAGATATCGGTTTGGTGGTTCAGACATGGGCTCCACAAGAAGAGATTCTGGCACATAAATCAATAGGAGGGTTTGTGACTCACTGTGGTTGGAATTCAGTTTTGGAGAGTATTGTGAATGGTGTGCCGATGGTAGCTTGGCCGTTGTACTCAGAGCAGAAAATGAATGCTTGGATGATTTCGGAGGAGCTAAAGATTGCAGTGCGGGTTAATGTTGCAGATGGGATTGTAAAGAAGGAAGAGATAGCTGAAATGGTGAAGAAAGTGATGGATAAAGAGAAAGGAAAAGAGATGAGGAATATTATTAAGGAACTGAAGAAGACAGCAGAAGAAGCTCTTAAGAAGACACACATTCCATCTACTTACTTCACCCAAAACTAATTAGCAAAAAAATCACAAAGTAATAATATCAATACGGTAAACATAACTATTTCTTATGAGCCAGGAAAGTTTAGACAATGTTCAATAACTGAGAATATTGTAGTGAAGACATGAGCATTGAATGCATACTAAAGGATACTGTGTAAATGACCTGATTATTTTTGGTTTATGAAGTGAAGAAGCCATTGATAACACATCTACGTCAACGAAAGCTAAGCAGATACACTTACAGGTTCGGTAGCTTTCTTGAGCCATTCCATTTCGGTCTTGTCCATGAACGGGGCCAAGATGTCTTTACATTTCGAATGATATGTGTTTAACCAATCGATCTCTTCCCGTGTCAACTGGTCTAGATCAATAAGTTTCACCTGGTACGGTGCCTAGGGAAAAGAGAGATACTCAGATATATATATTGCAAGAGAACCAGGAATAGTTAAGAGATAACGAGCAAGTACCCAAGTGATATGCTCGAACTGTAAGTAGCCCTTGTCGCCAAAATTAAAGTCCGTCTCAGCATCATTGACAACAAGAACATTTTCCAGCCTGATACCAAAGTTCCCGTCTTCATAGTAACCAGGTTCTGCAAATGATATGAAAACAAACACGGGTTTTAGACTATGACAGAGGTTAGACTGAAAAGGAGAAATATAGTGCTTTTGTTGAAGACGGACCATCTGTTACAGTCATGGTAGCTTGTAGAGGTACATTCCTAGCACTCGGTCTGAAACTAACTTGGTGAGGTCCTACATATGACATCATACATAATTGTCGCAGAAAGTTAGTTGATGATGTCTAGAATTTCAAAAACCTTTATTAGAGAATAAAGAGAGACATCTCATCACTTGCCTTCATGAACACAAAGATAAGAGCCAACTCCATGACCAGTACCATGTCGATAATCCAACCCATACTTCCACAAAGGAGCTCGAGCAAGAATATCAAGTGTATAACCTGTAAATCCGCACACTCAATTCGACATATCAAACAAAATCTCAAGTTGCTAGAAACAAAATTAGATGAGATAATACCGTTTGTTCCCTTTGGAAACCGAGCATTCCCTAGTGCAACATGACCCTTGAGGACCTGGGATGCGGAAGTTAAACAGATATTAGCAAATAATATATTTTCAAATAAGTAGGGACGTAAAATTCATACAGTTACTGTCCATAATTACACACCGCAGTATAACAGTCCTTTTCATGAGCTGAAGGTTTTCCAAAGTGAACCGTTCGGGTTATATCAGTTGTTCCATCCAGATACTTTGCACAAATACATCAATGAAATCGTATTACAAAGCAAAGCCTTTGAATGTTATACAAAGGGAGCTTAGTATAAAATCAATTATGTAATATAAACCTGTGCTCCTGAATCACATAGGTAAATTTTGTCGGGGTCCATTTCAGCACAAGCTTCTGGCTCTGGCGAATAATGAATAATGGCAGCGTTTGAGCCAACCGATGATATTGTTGGAAAGCTTAAACCTCTAAAATGCTGCAACCACATGAGAAACAAGAGAAATGTGATTCACCTATACATTGATCGAAAAAAAATTACATAAACTTTTAGATACCTTTAAGATGACTAAGACATAAATATTTTAGCTTTATCAATGATATATATGAATATTACCTCTTTTTCAGCTCGGAGACTCTCCAGCTTATCACTCACAGTCACTTCAGTAAGCTTAGAACTCTCTCTGTTTCGTTATTATTTAAACAGCACAACTCAATAGTTAATGAATAATATATAAATGTTTTGCAAAATCTGGGAAAAGTACAAAAAAAAACAAAAGAGGACAGATGCTTACGATGGTTTCTTTTTGTTTGCCTCTGCTGCCAAGAAGTATCCAGATGCTCCATATAGCTCCTGCATCTGTGGTTTCACAAAGATGAATGTATCTTAAACATTCATCGATATAGTAGAGTTCAAGATTCCAAAGAATACTAATCTATCCGATTATTCAGTACCTGCTTATCGAGCCAGGCAAGGTACTGGACTACAGCTGCACCATCACGAACATGGGCCTTCTTGATTCCTTCGAGCTCAACAGGATTCTAACATAGAATAGATGAAGCAATATATGAAAATTCGTAATATGACTAAAACGTAAGAGATGTCACTCTTTTTACAAAGCAGTCATTATTACCTTCAAGGCTTTGGAGAGGGATATAGGAGATGGTTGCAAAAGGACCTTATTGGCATCCAATTTAGAATAAAGTGCATAGCAGCATGAAGCAGGATCCAGCCATAACCGATCAGTCTGGTCAGAATCAATCTCCATGTCCTTTGAAGCCTCAGGTTTAGAGGCAAATGAAGACACAAGCTGATTCGAAGCAAGCAACGCCACATCTGAGATAACATTCGTGTACTCTCGGACTTCTACACCAAGCCCTTTGAAATAAGAGTTTGCCTTCATTACAAAATAGACTATCAGAATTTGCCGAACACGCAATAGCACAATCTATACATATTAACAATAATTGGATTCTGACCTCATCGGATACTTTCTTTTTGTCCACATAGAAGAACGCAGAATCAGTTGTAAGAATTGCAAACGCATGAACAACTGGACAGTAAGCTACATCAGTTCCACGGATATTGTATAGCCAAGCAACCTGCACCATCAGACGGCATAAAAACCCAATTAATATATTCCACAGCAAACCAAAAGAGAGATCATAATTCTAATCACAGACCTCATCAAGAGCAGCAATGACCAAAGCACGTGCACTCTCTTGCTTAAGCTTTGCCCGCAAATCTTCCAATTTCTCGGAAACAGAACGACCAGCAAATTCCATGGGATGAACAACAACTGGACTCATCTCAGGAGGTGGACGATTTTTCCAAACTTCATCCACAAGATCAGTTGTTGTGGGGATTAACTTCAGATTCTTCTTGGCAAAAGATTTACCCCATCTATTAGCTGTGTCTATCGAGACACACCATGAGTCAACACCTATACTTGCTTCTTCAGGTAGATTCTACATTGTCCCAATAAACACAATCCAAAAGCTCAATAAAATAACCATCTCAAAATGTATTCAATATCAATCATCAAATATTTGTGTGACTCACGTCAGACATCCAAACTTCAACAAGAGGATCTTCTCCCATACGCATTAGTGTCCACTCGTCGCTAAGCTGTTGCAATGCTTGCAAGAAGTAACGACCATCAGTCCAAAGCCTTGCTTCATTCTTCGTAATAAGTGCCAAACCTAAAATTCAATCAATTCTGGTGAAATGTCTCCGATTATCGATTAAAGTTCCGAAACTAACAATTTTACAAATCAACAAAAAACAAATAGAACCGACCTGCACTTCCAGTGAATCCAGATACAAACTCACGGCGTTTGTCTCGCGCAGAAACATACTCACTCTGAAATCGATGAATATCGAAACTCAGATTCGATTAATTAAACAAAACATCACAACTTCATCTAAATCTATGAACAAAACATGATTTAAGTAGTGGTAGAAGTACAATCAAGTAATTAACGATCCGATCATGATGAATCAAAAAGGGTAATTCAGATAATCAGACCTGGTGATAATCTTCGGAAGGAACAACCAAAGCATCAAGAGGAGGAGAGTGAGAGGCCATTAGTGACCTCAAAGAAGCGAGAATCTCGGACATGGTAGTGTTTCAGAGTACAGAAATTCAGAGAGAAATTTGCCTGCTTCAGTATTTGATTTGTCTCAAGAGACGATATTATTGAAGAGGTGATAAGATACAAACGATACAGTGATGATATGTATAGATCACTCTACTTCTAAAGTTTACGTTTCTAAAGGAATTTTAATGGCTGACGCAACTAAATTTATATATTTTTCCTATATTTTAGCGATATGAAATTTGATAAATAATATTACGAAAAAAATAGAAAAAAACATACATTCAACAACTCCAATGAAAGAAAAGATATATTACAGGAAAAGAGATAGATGTCCACAAAAATCATTATTTGTGGAGAAGAACATTAAAAATAACTTTTTAAAAAATAAGTAATAAACATGTACACACAACCATTAATCTACGAACCATACTGATGGAAGCAAGGTTCTTCGAAAATGGCGAAACTGAAAATACTCATAAAAGAAACGAAGACTATATGATTATTTAACGGGAGGTGGAATTGAATTGGAGAGAATAAAGAAAGAAGCATTGTTTGTTTTGTCTTTTAAGGTTGTGCAAGTCTTTTGACTATTGCAGCCATGTAGTTTCCTTGATGTTCAGCAAGAGCCAGTTCTGTTTCTGTTGCTTCTCTTGAGCCATCACCAGCAAACACACCGGCTCCATAGGGAGACCCTCCACGGATTGCGTCCATCTTGAACATTCCAGCTCCAAATGTGTAGCCTATGGGGACGAATAGCATCCCGTGGTGCACTAGCTGTGTGATTGCTGTCCAACTGCAACAAATACAGACCTGGAATCAGCACAAGTGTTCTTCTGAGCTAAATGTGGGAAGGATACAATTAATGCATCTTAATTTCACAGTTGTTGAGATCTGCAAAAGCATGATGCTTAAGTATATGAATTTCCATGTGATGCAAGATTTCACTTGCTATGTTCGAGCTTTATATAAAGGGACCAAATCACAGAAGCCCAGTGAAAAAATTAGAAGGAAAAGAAGAGAATTGATTCCATGAAACTTGTGAATTCAAGCACAAGAGACATCTAGTAAAGTACAAATGATGACTGAATCTATTGCAGAGCTTAAACACATGAAATTTATAGGATACAACACTCATGCCTAGCACTTTGGGTACTGAGAAAGTGAGAATCTCGTCTAAAAAAGTTTAAATTTTGGATCATCTTCTAAATCTCTCCTAATCACAGCAAACACCAGCTTAGAGATAAACTGAACAGTGGCCAGATTGAATTCACAGATTGAACGCCAATCCAATTGAATTGTGAGACCAAGCCTCAACTAGAAATCTTTGAAATGAATGATGTTATTAAGAAAACAATCAAACATCAAGCAAGTAATTCACCATGATTATAGCCATGAGACTTTTCGCTACAGATACAGTCCAATATAGACTATAAAACTCAATTGTACTACATAGTGAAGTCCTAACTTTCAGCTTTAGCAACCACCTATAACATAGCATTTAATACAAGCTTCTATATAGATCACATGATGACTCAATCAAAGCTCTGACTATAGCAATTTGAGTAAGTTGTACTCTAAACTCAACTAGAACCAATGCAAATGGCAGAGAGAAAAAGTAAACAGAAAACTTACGCAGTGGTCTCTTGGCCACCTCCTTGAGTCCCTGTACTAACGAAGAATCCAGCAGGTTTACCAGCAAGTGTTTGCTCCTTCCATAACGATCCCGTCGAATCAAAGAATGCTTTCATCTGCGCAGCCATACAACCATACCTAGTCGGAAATCCAAACAAAAATCCATCCGCCTCCGCCAATTCCGCAGCCGTAATCTCCGGAATTTCCAAATCCTTCGGCGGCGCCTTCATCTGCTCAACAACCTCCTGTGCAAGCGTCTCCGGTACTCTATAAAGCGTCGCTTCAACTCCTTCGACTCCATCCACTCCCTTTTTCATCCTCCTCGCCAAACTCTCCACATGTCCATACATCGAATAGAACACCACAAAGATCTTTAACGGAGAGATCTTAGCCGGAATAATCGCAGGTGTTGTTGTTCCCGCAGTATTCGTCGCCGTCGTTTGATCATCCTCAATCGGGATCGGAGCATTAACAGCGTCGTTACTATCGGTTCCTGGACCATTTCCGCTGGTGGTTAGAGACGATGATGGCTTCTTCTTCTTGCTTGGAACGCATCCACCTCCTTTCCCCATCGAGAAACTCTCCAAAATTTCCGTCAACGATAATGAATTTAATTAAAATTTAAAAATACTTAAAACAAATCACTTTGAATAATTTCACAATTAGAAATGAGTTAAGAGAAGATTTAACAGTTCACACACTGTTCAGACTCAGGTCCACAACAACGGCGCGGCATAATTTACGGTCAACAAAATGGGCTTATTATTGGGCTTATAATTGACACCTATTGGGCCATAAAATTATAGGCCCGTATATGAAGTTATATAATCCAAATATATAAGTTAATTAGGCTCATTTATATTGGGCCTATATGTGTCACCTAAGTGGCCCATTTATGTTTGGAGGATCCTTAATAGTTACTATTTTTAACTATGTTAAATATTTGTGTATTTATCACATTTAGTTAGTGCTAAAATATATTAAAAATGATATATAATATTTATATTAACCGAATAGGTTTATGTATAAAATACTCAAATTAATTAATCTCATGCTTCTAAATTGTGCCAAGTATTAGTTTGGACCACCATGAAAATCATACAAAATCGCCTTTAAAGCTGTAAGAACCAAAATAGACAGAATAATTAGATTTATAACAACGAATTAGGAGAATTTTTTATATAAATAGTAAGTTTGAAAAGTCAGAGCCCCACGAATCCAAGAGCAATCTAGAAAAGCCTTCTATTTTAGCTGTCAATAGAGTTCATAGCTAGCTTTGACACGTATCAAAGATCTATTTATGGAAATAATTAATATTGTAATTAAGAAGCTAATGACAAGTTTTGTTTAGTTGCTAAGCATGTGCTTAAAGCTCTTATGGTTCTTTTATTTGGGATGTACTAGAGAGACAGGTTGGAGAAGACATTGAAAGATATGAAGGAATTAACAAAGTGAAGATTTGTAAAAAGACAATTTACTGAACTGTTTTTATTTTAAAATGTAAAAGAATTTATATTTAATAATTAGTCCACGTGAGAGTTATTTGAACCGTCCACGTTGTGTTTTGTAATTGAATGTTTAAGCTTAAAGATTGTGAAGGTGATTAGTGTCTTAATCGAGTAATTGAGAATCTTATATTATTATTTTTAGAGAACCAAAGATTTAGGCTTAGCTGTTTCGAGATTTTTCTTCTTGTTATTCCACTACAGAAAGATCCATGGAATTCTATTTGATTTTTTAAACCGACAAATCAACAATTAATTATTCTTAATATTCGAGCCAATTAATAAAAGCTGTAACTTTTAATTTTTTGTTGTTGTAGGATTTCAACTATATACTTTTTGGTTATAGATTATTATACTGTGTGTTTTTTTTAGATTTTTTGCTGTAAGAATTTATATTTGTAAATTTCATAAATTATGGCTTTAGGTTTTTTGTTTTTTATAGCCAAAACATTATATAATTAAAAAAATTAGCTTTTTAGAGCAATGAAAACTAAAAATAAATTTAAAGCATGATTGAATCAATTTAAATTATGTGGAAAAAATTTTGCTCTACAAAATAACACTTGTTATTTATTGTTTATCTATTTTTCTTTTTTGGTAGTTAATAGTATAACTTTAATCAATTACACAACAGCGCAAAATGTACTCGGACCAATTTTTGCATTGAGAGACTTGTGTCCCAATTGTTCTTTTCAGAAAAGATTTTTAAGTGTTGACTCAAAAAAAAAAAGAAAAAAAAAAGAGAAAAACATTTTTTGAGTTTGCTTTATTAAAGTTTTTAGAGTCCATAGCTTCTATATTTGTTTGTTAAATAAATTTTGGTGTCCCTAGCTTCTATTGAAAGATTATTTACTGATGTCGCAATCTATTTTATTGGTTAAAGGACGATTAGGTCAATTCTTTTAAGTTTCCAAAGCTTATTATTATTGAGAGAAACGCAACCAATAAAACGTGAAATAGGTTGTGTCACTCTTTTCTATTTGTTACTAATACAGTTTTTTAATTGCATGCAAATTATTCTTATTTAGCTTCACAAAAGAACTTTAGGTAACTTCTTAGGAATACCATTGGCAATATATGCATGCATACGCATCAAATTTTTGGTTCATTAATAAACAAAAGCTACCCAATTTATATCCCCAAAAATATAATATTAGACACACTAATCATGATTGTTTACTAAACAATAAACCATAAATAACCCAGGCCACAGCAGGGGAAACCCTAGCCACCGCTTTAATTTAGGGAGCGGCGATGGGAGGTTTCTTAAGTTCTGGTCATTGATGTTGTTTTTTTCTTTAATTTTTTCTTCGGTTTTATTTTTTATCTTGTTTTTTGGTTACAAAGTTTTTTTAGTTTTACATTCAAAATGAAGATGGTGTTCGACAATGTCTCGTTGAAAACTTCCTCATCTTTGTCGTTGTTTTCCCAGATCGATCGAAGTTTTTACTCTTGTCCAACCTCTGTCTCTTGTGGGCCTCATTAATCCTTTTTTTATTTTTATGGTTCTCTGTAATCTTTTATGTCCATGCGCTTCACTATCATCGGCAACTCTTTCTTTAGGGTTTCATACTAAAGACTGCTTAACCTACAAAAGTAATTCTTCAGGTGCTGGCACAGTACATGGATAAATTTCAAGTCAACAGAGTTAAAATCTTGAGGTGTTGAAGTCTTCAGGATAGCAAGTTGGTGGTGTTTCTCTAAATCAGTTTTATGTGATGTTTTTCAATTTAGGTGGTGTAGATCTGCTTGTTGGTTGTTTATAATTCAGTCCACCGATGTCTCTATTCTTGTTTCACCAAAGGCGGCTGGTGTTGCTATTCAAGCTTTCGATCTTTCCTAACTAAGGCAAATAATTTTTTGGGCTGTTGTTAGGCTCAATTTAATTTTACTTTTGTTTTGTAATCTGCAACTTTAATCTATTGAACTTTATTAATAATATTGAGACGATAAAAAAAAGAAGTCATGATTGTTCAAACGTTAATATATAACAAACCATATCATGCTTTTATCATGGAGTGTAGCACTATGTTTCAATTAATTCAGTTGTATGCAACTAAAGCAAAACATGTTTAATTGGTTTGGTCTAATCCACGGTTTGGTTTAAATTTGATCCTGAATTTTTTAATACTCAAAATATAAATCTTTAATATTCCTCCTCTCTCATAATATTTGATGCTTAATATATATGCACTAAAATTTTAAAAGTTTGTAAAATTACTTAAACTATCCAAATATTATGATTAATAATGTAATTAATATGAATAAGTAATAGGGTTAAAGGAAGAAAATGGATTAATTTTTTTATTAAAAATATAAAACATCATATATTTTAATTCAAAAATTTAACTCTAAAACATTATTTATTACGAGACCGATGGAATATATACTAACTACTACAATTCTATGTGTTTGAAATATAGTTATTAAAAACATAGTAAAAAATTGTTGGTATGTGTGTGAATATGCTTCTTATGCTAAACAAATTTAAGGCATGTAAATTTAATGCCCATATTAAGGCGTAATTCAAGGAATATAATGATGAAAAAAATGTTCTAGAAATTGTTTTCTCCAGAGAATTTACTTCTTTTTTTTAACCTATTAAGCATAACAAAACCAATCATTGGTGGAGAAAAATAAACAAATTATCGTGTTCTATAATTTTTATTTAAAGAAGAGACACCAACTCTCAACGAATTTGTTTAGTAGTAAGATAAGACTTTTTAAATAAAGTAACGTATTGGATGAGAGATCACTTTAATTATCGCAATTTATTGGATAATTTCTATATTTATGCTATAGTGAACCTAACGTAGAGGCATCTATAAACTATGACCCTCAATCGCAACGATAAACATTTGATATTAATTTTTTTCTTTGGGTCTAAGATTTTGTAGCCTTATTTAGTAAATGCGTTTTGCTTATCTCAAGGTTTCGATAATGTTCATCATATAATATAATGTTTTTATAACTCTTTTGTCTAAGATTGGCTTAACAAATACTCCCTCTGTTTTTTATTACTTGATGTTCTAGGAAATAATTTTGTTTTTAAATAGTTGATATTTTGCATTTTCAATGCATAATTGACCTAAATTTTCTTATTTTGCCTTTATTTAATTTTTTTTCTTTGTCTTCTCACTTCTTTAATTTTTTTATAATCAAGTAATAAATAAGGGTATAATATCATTTCACAAAATTTCTTAATATGTATGAAATTTGTAAAACATCAACTAATTAAAAACAGAAAGAGTAGTTTTTACTTTTAGACATTATACTAATTGGTAATTTTTTCTGTTGAAATTGTTTTGGATTTTGTGGACGGTCAAAAGAAAAATCCATGTAATGTTTTTGAAGTTGGAACAGCTAAAATTGCAAATTCAAGTAAATGCGGATCTCAATAATATATTTCCAAAACTCGAGGCTAATAGTAATTTTCCCTAAACCCTAGATATGTTTATTGGAAATTAAGTAGTAAATCCTGTGATTAGATTTTGTGGTTGAAAGTAATTAAGACTTTATGATAACCTATATATATATATTTTTTGTCAATAATTAGATCGACAAAACTTGAGTCTTAACATAAAATTCACTTCTAAAATTCATTTTTTAAGCTATTATACTATAGGAAAAATGAATCGAATTTTAATGTCAAGTCATTAGCTGAACCATCCTAACAACGTATATTTCAAGTTTTATAATTTACTTTAACCTATAAATTCACTTACAACTTTAAGTTTAAAAAGAGGGAGCATGCAACGGAGACGATTATTTCGCGTATTCTTGACATTTATTCATTGTTACTAAAGTTTTTTATTTACAATTTATAATGGGCATAAGTATATAAACCTATCTTAACGATCATTCTAAATTAATTCTCACAAATTATAGCCAAATTCATAACTTTTGTAGTACCACATTAGTGTATTATATAAAACAGTTATAAAAATTTCAGCTATGTTAATTTAGAACATGGTGCGTAAGAGTGATAAGGCCGACCCAAACTTATCTTATACTTAAAGCAAAAAGAAATTTTTTTAACAAAATAAAATTTTGAGAGATTTGAACTAATTATTTCAAAGTAAAACAGTTATATGCAACCACTACCTTACAATAAAACCCTAAAATTGATGTTCGTAAAACTGTTTATATATTTTGACACCTAAAACGTAAGCTTTATATGCTTCAGCTTAGGCCACTAGTGAAGTGACTACACCAACGTATCTCTCCATCTGTTTCTTGTTATAATCAATAATCATTTACACTGCGTGATTAATTTTTTAATTAAGATCTACGTAAATTATACAAGGTATATATATGAAACAAATTACACGGTTTTATTATAGCTTGACGACTAAGAAAATAGTGAAAAAAATATTGCTGTCGGTGAAAGTTGACACGTGTCTGGATTGAAATTACCTGGTTTTAGGCAAAATGTTGAAATTCACATGCATGTTCTATCGTTTCGTCTCGTTCCAAAGTAGAAATCTCTAAAGACATACGTAACGACTCCTTTTATTAAATGAACAATTTAATTCATATTTGATTTGGTAAAGATTCAATCAAAACTAGATCTTTTTGTGATTCTATTTCGAGTTTCAAGCAAAAAGCCAAACCCGATCTCTTTGGATAAGTTTTTACCTCTTTGGGATACAGACCTTAACAATTTCTCCCTCGTTGCATGTCTTAATCTTGAGCGTTCGGGTAATCGATCTGTTGCTTCAGATTTTCAGATTTTTGGTTTCAAAATGTGAAGTCCATTTGATTATTTTCAAGATTTGGTTCAGGTTTAATTCGGTTTTTAAAACTATATAATAATAATAGATCCATTTTCGAATTACAAATACCTTACCCCATCCATCTAGAAATCTTGGTTGAAACCCTACGTTATTTTACTCAAAATACATGTTTAATATCTAAATATTTTGGTTAGATAGGTTTAAGTTCGGGTGTTCGGATATGAACTTTAAACTCTTACAATTTCTGTTATATTTTAGATTCGGTTCGAATTTAATTAATATAATATAATAATAAAATATTCGGTTATTTGAATGAATCAAAATTCTAAACAATTTGGTTTGGATTCATATTTTGATTTAGAGTATGGATTAATGCCTAAGACTAGTCTGTTTTATTAGTCATCTCTTCTTTAGATATATTTTTAATCGTTTTCAAATTTCTTTTTTTTGTTAATAACTGGATTGACAAGCTCCGACCCATAGCTTAACTCACACTTTAAAATCTCTTTTTATTTATTAGTGTAGTAAGGATAAATTGAATTCCGGTACTCTAAATCATTAGTTGAATCATCTTAACCATCAAGCAGACGGAGAGTAAATCGGCACCATAACATGAACACTTAAGTGAATTTACAACTTATTAGCTACAAAACGCTGTCTCAAATTATTTAGAAGCGTAATGGGAAAATAATTTAGAAACCAACGATCGAATAAGTAATTAAATATATATAGAAAGACTTTTAATATAATTGAAACAGAAGTAATGGCGGCGACAGAGTTATGTAAGAACAACAATTGTAATTGGTTTGGACTCTGAAAAAATGAGTCAGTTGGTTGACATGAAAAGTGGTTTACTTTACTAACTCGTAGGAACTCGCCACGTGTACATCCTCCATGTTACCACCTTTAGCATGGAATCAAATTTTTCTTCATATTTTTATTATCAAACTTACACAAATTTTACTGTGATGTTTTCTAAAAAAATGAATATATATTTGGACAAGCAGATGGGTAATTAAACTCGTCATGTCAAAATTAAGTGTAATCATGTATGTTAAATATATTTAAGTGATTTATCTCTTGAAAACAATAGGTTATTCATGCATAAACGGTAAACATTTACGTGTGAATTCTGATGTAACAGTGTATTTACAACATAATTACTATTTTGTATGAAAATGCACAGCATATACCGTAAATTAATTATAATTTATATAACCATTTACTCTATGTTTTATATTGATTACTATGTTCACTTTTTATTTTATTTTGGTGTATATGTATAATTTTATTGTTATCGATGAACAACATCTGATTGAAATTTACAACAAAGCGACAAGTATGATGGGTCTTAAATCTTATGATAAGTGACTCATGTGACAAAACATCTATTTTTTTTTCTTTTCTATTTTCTATAAAAACAAAATATAGAATGTGTTTAAAAATTTTGTGTCATATAACTAGAGTTGAAATCAAACTTTTATATTCTTTAATTTAAACGATAACTTTAATTCGTTTCTGCTTTAAACTATCGATAGGTTTTAACTGTCTATGATATTCTCATGTGAATGAAGCAAGCGCACCTAATTTACTCATGATGTGTGTAATTCAAAACATTATCAATCCTGAATAGTAAAGGAATTATACATAAGTTAAATTATGGAATCATCACATGCCAGACATTTTGGGTGGTACTTATAATATAAACATTTCGAGTACATGCAGATTTTTATATTAAAAATGAAGTATCTATATAGAAAAATGTGAGATATGTAAGAATTGGATTGGAAGAACATGTAAATTAGTAGAGACATGGCAGTGATTTTTAAAGCAGACACAAACACTTACGAGATGAAAGAGGGAGACAAAATGTTTTGGCTTTCATTGTCTATTTTTTCTATATTCTTATTTTTAATTATATTTTAAATTATTTATATTTTTCAACTTTATAAAATTGTACGTTTAGTAGTGAATTTGTTATTAGCCACGTTTCGTTGCTGTATTCCTTTCATATGACTCCCATCATGTTCCTTTGTCTCCTCTTTATCTCTTTACATCTCTTCATATATTTTAAAAAAAAAACAAGAAAATAAGAAATTGTAAAAAAACGTGACTCATTAAATTCTATAACGAATACAAAATCTCATTTGCGAATACCTTAATCGGATTGAAGAGTTTGATTTGTTTTTAATCTTCTATATATTGTCTTAAAGGTTCTAAAAAATGATTTTACGTATAACTTGGAATATCTAACTAGAAGTGACACTTAACTCCATAATTATCACTTTTTCTTATCTAATAAAAAGTTAAAAGCCTTTAATTAGAAGCAAAAACATTATCCTCAAGAGAGACAAACGCAATTAAAATTATCTTTATCCAATTAAGGAGGTTAATTGGTCCAAATATCTTTAAAGAGAGTCCATATCTACAAGTAATTATCATCCTGATTCATGAATGTACTTAAACCTATTTTAGGAGAATTAACTATAACATATTAATCACTAAAGGCATACACTATCACATATTTAGTGATAGAGTCTTACTATCTATATTATATGACCGATCAGTTAGTGATAGAGTGTTGACAAAATAAAATATAACAAGTTAGTGAATTAATTTAATTTAGAGTATAAAGATGTGTCCTAGTCTATACACTCTCTTTTCCAACCACTTAGAGCATCCCCATCAAAGTTTTATAATGGGTTCTTATCCCAGGTTCCTAGGCAAAAAAAAAAAATTAAAAAGGCAAGAGGCGGGTTCGCCAGTAAGACTCTGCAAGAGGTGAGTTCGCCACATCTTTTTTGTTTTGTTTTTTTTTAAATTTTTTAGTTTTTTTAAAAACTCCAATAGGAAGTTTATTGATGAGGATGGTCTTATATCCTCTTTATTTTCGATCCTCAAGAATATACTTTATGAACCAATAAAATATTATTGTAGTAATTTATATTCTCATTCATCTAATTTTTTAGTCCATATACATAGTTGATATACATCACTGAATAAATGTATAAATTTGAGAAAATACAAGTTCATAAAAATACATATCAATACCAACCATGAAATCACACAATTTTTTATACTTCTTAACAACTAAAAAATATAACGAATTTTATAGACCTGCAGTTTTATTATTATATTAACTTTTTTAGATATTTTCATTCATTTCTTCTGCATAGAGTTTTACGTTTTCAACCGGTTATAGGTTTATAAATTTTGTGATAAATTTATAACTTATTTTTGCGAGCCTAGTTTACTAACGAATAGAAAGATAGCACCAATCATGTCTACTCAAATAAACAAAAGCAAAGAGTAAAAAGTAGCTAGTATTGAAATGGCCTGATTGGGTCGTGGAGGACATTGAAACCGGTGACTCTCCTCTCCAATGGACAACACAAACTCATTTGCCAATGAGTCTCTCATTCATTGGTCTACAATACAATACACTAGTCTCTTTACTTTATTTTTTTTACTGTCAACAAAGTAAATATTAGATCGACAATAAGGATCGATTTATAGTCTAAATTCTTCAAATAAAATAAGATAGAAATTAAATCCACCACCTCATATTTATCTAAATCAGAGGCAAACCAACTAAACTATCTGTTTTTTAACACTCCTTTTATTTTTTCATTAATCATTTAAATTTTTTAAAAATTTTTTTGATAACGGATGAATCCTCAAGTCTTATGAGATGACTTCTACTATTTTTTAGGAGAGGTGCAGCTCACAAATAGACATTTTTTTTTGGATATTCAAATGAACCATTATAAAAACTCATATATTTGTAAAAAGTGTATGAAATAATTGTAAGTTAGTTTACCGAAAGGATCGAATCCGCAAACATAATAACACTTTGGACTATATATTCCATAACACCGGACCATATCACTTTGGATGACTAATCATTTGATTAAGGTTAATTTTCTATTCTCTAAATCATTATGCCTTTATCAGAGGACACTTCATTTATATTTGAACAACGTAATTTTACTTGAAACTTAAGGCATAACTTACTTTCTATAACATTCGTAATATTTCATTTTGGTTAAGACTATACATAGGTTTGTGTTCACGTGACGGAGCTTTAGACTTTTCATTCTCCTATCAATGACGTGTAACTATAGACGTATTAGTTAAATTGTTATCTTGTACTATTTCGCTTGGTTCCGCAATATTATACATATTGTTTAACTAATTAATTAATGTTTTTTAAAAAAAAAATTGGGGGCAAAATTTTAACTAAATTTTTGATTGGTATTAATATTTTTAAAGGTTTCCCAAATGGATATTGAATGTAATTCTTATGTTATTATTTTTTTTTTTGTAATAATATCTGGTCAGGTTGGGATCCCTATAGATAATGGAAAAAAATCAGTAAAGAAAATAGAACAAAATAATGTTGTTGTTGGTTTTGTGTTTGTACATCACAATGCACGATGACCATATCTTAATTAGATTTGTCAATTGCCTAAATAAGAAAGTCTAATCCATTCACTTGTACTACATTATCTTTTCCAGAGACGATAGATATTGCACATTATTAAAAGTCTCATGTACTTTATCCATCCATGAACGTAAAAATAATTAACGATGTGATAAGCTTTCAAAAAATTATTTAAATAACAAAATTGTATTAATCAACTTACTAAGACTTCTATTGGCTTATAAACATATTAATGTTGTAAATATTTATATGTATGTTAAGAATAGTTTTTGTTTTTTTTTGTCAAAGAAAATTTCTTGTTTTAATCGACACAAATGGACATTTAAAATTGAAAGTATTTATAAAATTAATTTAACTGCCAAACTCACGGTTTACAACGTAAACAATACTAATAAAAAGTTGGTTTGTCTTGATCTAGTTTGATATCGGATGGTGAGTTTGAGTCCCGTCAGTTCTAATATGAATAATTTGACTATAAATCAGAACTTATCGATAAAAAACTACAATGAAGTTTTGTTTCTTTTTCAAAGT
The DNA here is from genome assembly GCA_900406435.1 of Lepidium aucheri. Classification (NCBI taxonomy): domain Eukaryota; kingdom Viridiplantae; phylum Streptophyta; class Magnoliopsida; order Brassicales; family Brassicaceae; genus Lepidium; species Lepidium aucheri. Next base: position 66,167 of record OVBA01000274.1, read on the forward strand.
TTCATTATCGTTTAAATTGATTATCTTATAACTAGAAAAAGGGAGAATTATTAACGAGGCTTAGGTAGTGTAATTAGGGGCAGTGGTAGTTTGGTAATATAGAAAAAGAAAAAGGGTAGATGAGGAAAATGAGATGTAATAATGTTGACACCTACACTTGTTATATAAGTAAATAATAGGTCGTCCTCTTCCCCAACACAACTTCTCACATTTCATAAAAAGTGAGACAAATTAAGACAAAGAGAGATAGAGATCGAAGAACATGAATCACACGGTCGATGATCACGATATGGCTTTTATCTCTCAATTGTACCTTGATGTCTACACTCAGATTGTACCTCAATCAGGTTTGTCCTAAATTTTACACATTTTTTTATTGGTTTTAAAGTTCGACAAAACCCCAAATATCTTCACTAGTGGGGATTTTTTAAAGTGAATATATAGATATCTTATAGATTTTTTCTTTTATTTTTATTTCAAAGTCTTACAAAAAAGTTATACAAGTTCAAGTTGGTTTATGTATATATGAGTCTTTATAAAAACATAAGAAATTCTCGATTAACACGTATAAACCTAAAAATATTAATATTCATTTATGTGCATGTGAATATCGATATAAAAATATTAATATGGTTGGTTTTGAATCTAAAAACCAACCATACTAACAAATATTAAATCAATATAAAATTAAATTAGTGAAGTTTTACTTTTCGAGCAATTATTTTGGAAATATTTTAGTCTAGGATATTTAAATTAAAATAATTTATTTCAGAATGATTTAAATGTTTAACTTTACTATCGAAAAATTATAGCACGAGGTCTTAGTTTGTGATATATGTGAAACTATACGAAAAAAAAAACTATACGATAAAAAAAACTATATGATAGTTCTCTTGGGAAATATATTCTCTTCTCATAATGCTTATGTTTTTAGAACATTGCTTATCAATTTACTTATTATTTTGTTTTTGGTCAATCGTAGAAGTGAAGCAACCAAAGCGAAGGAGGAAGAAGAACAAAGGAAGAGTTGATGGAGAAGGAAGCAACAGTACTTTCTTTAGGAAGAGGAAACTAACTGATGAACAAGTGAATATGTTAGAGATGAGTTTTGGTGATGAGCATAAACTTGAGTCTGAAAGAAAAGATAAACTTGCGGCTGAGTTAGGGCTTGATCCTCGTCAAGTTGCTGTTTGGTTTCAGAACCGTCGTGCTCGATGGAAGAACAAAAGACTTGAAGAAGAGTACAATAAACTCAGAAACTCACATGACAACGTTGTTGTCGATAAGTGCAGGCTTGAGTCTGAGGTATTTCCTTTTTTTTTTTTTTTTTTTTTTAAAAATTANTTTTTTTGTCAACAATTAGATCGACAAGACTTGATCCATAGCTTAATTCACACCCTAAAATCCTTTTAATCTTACTAGTATAGTGGAGAGGAATCGAATCCCGGTACTCTGATTCATTAGCTAGATCATCCTAACCACTAGACTGAGAATAACTCGGCTGAGTCATTAGTATATTTTCTCGGCTGAATCATTAGTATATTTTCTCAGCTGAATTATTAGTGGATCATCCTAACCACCAGAAACCAGACTGAGAATAACTCGGCTAAGTTATTAGTGTATTTCCTCTTCTTTTGATCATGATAATAAGATGATAATAATGACAATTAAGGAATATAGTATACTAAACATTTTTTTGTTATAGATTAAACATTTTCTTCAATCTAAAGTCTCTATCTATATATATTAATTATAGGAATATGAAAGGGATATTTTTCAAACTTTTTAATAGTAGTAATTATAATTTTCCTTTGAACTTTGTTTCTTAATTAGTTCAACTTACTCCTTCCACTAAATTGCATAATAAAACTTAAATATAATTAAGTATATTTAGTTAATTATCTTTTGGCATAAACGAACGTGAGCACAAGACTCGAGCAAAAAAAAGCCAACATCGAACAGTAAATTGCCACCTAATTACACAACATAATACACTTTATGCGTTCCGTACAGATTTTCTTATTTTCATAACATTAAGGTTGGTCCACTAACCAAAAAACCCTCTAATTAAATTAAGCTTAACAGTGATTAATGGTTTAATATTGCTTACAGGTTCTTCAGCTCAAAGAACAACTCTATGATGCAGAAAGAGAGATCCAAAGATTAGCAGAGAGAGTAGAAGGAGGCTCAAGCAACAGTCCAATCTCTTCTTCAGTTTCTGCTGAAGCTAATGAAACGCCGTTTTTTGGAGATTATACAGTCGGAGACGACCGAGATGATTATGAGAACTTGTTTTATCCGGTGCCGGAGAATAGTTACATTGAAGGAGCTGAATGGATCAGTCTATACATATAAAATTACTAGCTTAATTAATGTGGTATTTTAATTACATCAAATTAATTAGTGTTGCGATTTAATTAGGCTTAAATATGTTAAAAGTAAATTTATTAGATTATATTATTGTTGAATTTCTAATGTAAAAATATATTGAATGATGGAATTTGGTTTCTCGATAATGTATGTAATTTCTGTTTATTGAATCTTTGATAACTTTTTTGACCAAATGGAAAAAGAATATGTGATGTTTTTATTCTACTACAAAATAAATATATTAAATTTACCAAAGTTTTAAAAAGTTTTGAAAGATAAGATGAGCAAATCGGTTGCTAAAACTTTTTGTCGTGATGGATAAGAATTTGCCAAATTTATACAAAGAAAAAATAGAGTTTGGATAAAATTTGACTAATTTTGGTAAAACATTTTTAAGTCAAGTTTTATAGATCAATCGACAACTCATTGATAAAAAAATAAAATATATAGTCTATTATTATTATTTTACTTATCAGCATTGCATAATATGAAGTGAGAGTTAACCCCCACAAGTTAGTTCAACTACCAGTACTCAAAACATATGTTTGAATGATCACTAGTTCGAATATTATATGGAAAAGAGTGATCAGGACCAAAAAATGATACAGTCAAAAGTTAGTTTCTGGTTTAGGAGTGGATTAAGACTGAAAGCTTAGCCACTTCCACGTTAAATATATATGAAGTGAGAGATATTGGTTTTGATTATTACATATAAAAGCGCGGCGGATTTCAAGAGAAAAGAGAAAATCGGTTTTCTCAACCAATCAACATTTTTTATTGTATTTCGTGGATTTCGGGAAAAAAAAAGAATAAATAATATTTACGGATTTATCCAGTGAATAATAGTTTGAACCGCGGTTCAAAATTTACCAGTTTTACCTAGTGGATTTTATTGAAAATCGCGAACATATACTTTTTCTTTTTCTTTTAAATTAGTATTTAAATCATTTGGAGCTTGGAAGAAGAAATAGAGGATTCTTTGTGATTTTCCAAGGTATAACATACCTGTTCAAAAAAGAGTGATAATGACTACAATGAGATTACATAATTTTATTAGAATTTCAAATTTTCTAGATGCAAATTTTGCAGAGATAATGAGAGAGACCAGAGAAAATAAAATGAATTATGAACCAAATTTTGAAGACACATAAACAATAGAAGTTAATGATGGAAAACGTATATCGAAAATAAGAGATAATATTAGAGATTGGGAAAATCGAAATAGTAGACAATAGTTTTACTGGTTTTTTTATTTATTTATTTTACTCAATATAATACAATTATAATTATTTAATTTTAAAATTATTTTAAATTTTATTATATTAATTTTATTTTTAATATTATCTTAGAAGCGCACCGCTTTTATATTTTTACCAATCATATATTATAAAAACCGCACCAATTATATATTTTCACTAATCACATATTATAAAAACTGCACCGCTTATCAAAATCGCACTTGTACCGTAACGCACTTTATCCCACACTTATACTGTCCTGCACTTTGTTCACCACCGCTATAACCGCAATTACCAATCGGACCGTTGTTTCTCTCCAAAATATAATAAAATGAAACTAAATTAATATTAAAATTGTAATCTAGTGATTATATATATATGAGTTTAGCCAACAATGTTCTGTAAAAATTAACAAATTTTGGTCTCATAAAGTTAAGAAAACTATATACTTACAAGAAGTGTTTGGCGAATAAGTGTACGAATTTGATGTAATTTGAGTAATATGAAAGTGAAGTTTAAAGCAAACGTAACGTTGTGGCTCTTTCCTAAAACGGATCGTTTTATAAGGACTCGTAAACTCTTTCAACACATTCACTGAATCTAATCTAACTTGTTGTATTACATTGTTTTGAGTCGTCACATGAATGAGATTTTTTGCATTAAAGTTTGTCACCTTTTTTATTTGGTTATCTATCACATCAATTACGTAATAGTAATGCTCTACGAAACATGCTTTATTTATCCATAATACAAACGATTTTTTTATAGTACACTGATTTTTGATATATTTTTTGAAAATATATTTTTTTGTAAATAAATCGTTTGAGCTGTACTTAACAAAATTCTTTATCCATTGCATCTAACAAAAAATTTAAATTATGAATAAATTTTTTGTTTGTTTATTACTTCTGCCAAATATCTCTTTTGAATCGAAAATTGTATTCACCATAAAATAGTTATATTACATTTAGTTTTATCCTCTATATACTACTTCAGCGCCGTAGCGCCTGGTACTCGAACATTGGCTCGGGACATTTCTCTACCCCTTCTTACCCTGAAAAAACTGGGATAGTTCACTATATATGTTCATCATGTATAATTATATTGAATTTTAGATCATTACATACATAAATTTACTAATATCCATCATAAATAATATAAAACAGTAGATATAATTGTATATTATGTCCTCACTAAATATTTCCATATATTTGAATAATATATTTTACAATGTAAAATTTAAAAGTGTATTACAGATAATTTTCTCAAAAAACTATGTTTAGAATATTTGAAGGGTAGTGAAAAAAGAATATTTGAAGGGAAAGGAGGCCTAATGGGCCTAACAAATCAGCTTTGCATGCACTAAGGAGCCCATAAACATAAACTTGTAAAAGAAAAAAAAAAAAGAGACAAAACCTCGAGAACAGCTTTTGACTTTGTTAGTTTTGAGTCAGAAACATAATTATTTACAGTATATTATTAATACCATCATTAACGCAGGTCTCTTTAGGGTTTCTTAGATTTTTATATTGTTAAAAATAATTTAAGAAAAATAAAAATTGTTAAGAAACGTTTATTAATTAGGAAATGTTTCTCATGATAAGAATTCTTGATGTGGTTTAATCTGATTGGTTGCTTCATTTTTTTTTCTTTTTTTGCTTTTAGGATTAGAAGAAATAGAGATAATGCTAGCCGAGGGCACGGATCGGATATCCGAAAATTTTGTGATATCCGAATCCAGATCTGGATCTGTCGAATCTGTATTTTTATTACCTGGATTCGGATCCGAACATTACGGATATCCGGACGTTGATATTCATGGACTTATTTAATAATAAATATCTACTAAAGCATGAGATTCAATTACTACTATAGATCGGATTGGATACCCGTCAAAATATTTTTTATTATCCGGATCCGGATCTGCGGATTAATAGTTTTTATTACCCGGATCCGGATCCGTAAACTAGGATACCCGAACTTTCGGATTGGATCATGACGGATTCCGGCTCAGATAATATGCCCACGACTAGATAATGCATAGTAAGATCAATCTCAATTAGTTTTTTTACATAAAAACCGACCAAATTCATCTTAATTAAGAAACAAAAGAAACAATTTTATCATTCTGACCAACTTTATTGCCAAGATTTGTTTAAAAGCTTCTGAATCAGTAGATTTTATTTTTGAAATGTCATATATATTTAAATCTTTTATGAATTTGTATTTTTAAATATTTTTAAAAAAGGCTATATATTTTTTTTTGTTAACAGTTGGATCGACAAGGCCCGATCCATAGCCTAACCCACACCTTAAAATTCCTTTTAATCCTACTAGTGTAGTGGGGAGGAATCGAACCCCGGTGCCCTGAGTCATTAGCTGGATCATCTTAACCACCTGAGAGTAACTCGGAAAAAAAAGGCTATATTTTTAAATTTTTCTTTATCCATAGCTTAAATTTTCCAAATGGAGTAGGGTGGGATTTGAACCCACCACCTCATACCTAGCTAAATCAAGGACAAACCAATTAGGCCACCTGTTTCTTAGCTTTTCCAATAATAATTAAATTATCTAAAATTATAAATTTTTTTTTTCCATAAGAAACTCTTTTAAAAAACCACCAATAATCTTACCAAGAAATCCAAACAATAAATACATTTCTTAATTCTATTTTTTTTAAAATTTAATCATTAAAAATTACTAAAAAACTCATATTAAAATCTTATCAATAATGTTGCTCTAAGATAAAATTACATTCCATAAATAGTTTCATTAAAAACAAACTTTTAATTAATCTAGTGAAATTAAAAAAGCTAATAAATTGATATTTACATATTAGAATAAATGAGTTAGATGAGTCACACCAACTATAGCTACCGTGTCAAAACCTTATCCAGTAACACGTGTACAGCTGGACCCTTCATTGTCGCACGTGTCAGATCATCAAACCCTAAATCCCCAAAAACTCCAAATTTATTAAAACTTTCCTCTTTCTTCGTATTCTTCTCCTCCTATCGGACTTGGACACACCAGATCGGAGAATCTCAATCTTCCCTTTTTTAATTTTAACTTTCTTCAATTCAAGTCTCCCGACAGACTCAATTCAATGAAGCAGAAACCCTAAAAGAAACAAATCGGGATTTAGCTTCTTCTTCAGAACAGTTTCGAACCGGAGTTTAGTTGTCTGATCTGTCGGGAGAAAAGAGACGACGTGTCTGTATCTTTGTCTCACTCAATTATCCTAGCTGGACTTCCACATCACTTAATTAGAAGCTGGTCTGTATTCTTTCCGTTTTTTTTTTCTGTTTTTTTTTTAATTTTGATTTCTCTATGCATGCATGTGTTTATGATTGAATTCATCAAACAATTGTGTTATTTGAGGTTGTTTCTGTGATAATTGAGAAGAAATTCATGTAATTTAAACCCTGTAGATTTTGGGTTTTTGAACCAATGAATTATGTCTGTTTGTTTAGACCAATTTCGATGATCTCAAGCTTTTAGAGATTTTTAGGTTTGAGACTTTAGATTTGCTATGGAGTATGGACAAAAGGAAAGAACAGGGCCCTTGCTCTTTTTTCTGTATAAAGTCATTGCTTACTATTAATAAACAAAAAGATTTGTATTAGTTGAGTTTTGAGTTTAATCTCTCTGTAGTGAATTATCCTTGTCTTGACATATTCTTGTCCCTTGTTTATAGCTTGAGTAACTGAACACAAGTAATGGGAACGAGCGAAGAGAAGATGCCCTTTAAGCCTTCAAAGCCAACATCTTCACCTCAGGTCTCCTTCCATGCTTGCCTCTTTGATTTTGTTTTGGAAACAATTCTATGGATACAGAAAATATAATGTTCAGCAACGTATGTCTCTTGTTTTCAGGAAGCTCCTCCCACACCATATCCAGACTGGTCAAATTCAATGCAGGTTCGTGTGACAGGCGTAACTTTGGCTCTGTTTATTCTCATAGTGTAGTGTAGTATCTTCATGCTCGAGTAACACCTAGATTGCAGAATATAATAGTATGCTTATATCTGTAGGCTTATTATGGCGGGGGAGGTACTCCAAATCCCTTTTTTCCATCCCCAGTTGGATCTCCTAGTCCCCATCCGTATATGTGGGGTGCTCAAGTAAGCTTTCATTTGATCACTGTTGATGTCATTCTATGGAAGATAAGTTTGCATCGTTGTCTTTGAGTAATCACTGAGTTTTTCTCTTGTTCAATACTTTCAGCATCATATGATGCCGCCTTATGGGACTCCAGTTCCGTATCCAGCGATGTATCCCCCGGGTGCAGTCTATGCCCATCCTAGCATGCCAATGGTAACTCAATTTTAGTTATGGTTTAAAGTTTTTTGCTTTGTTAGACTGAAAGATGCATGCATAGATAATGAGAAATAAAACAAAACTTAGCTCGACATTCTTCTGTTGTAGCCTCCTAATTCTGGTCAAACCAACAAGGAGACTGTCAAGGACCAAACTTCTGGTAAGAAGTCAAAGGGGAACTCGAAAAAGAAGGGTGAAGGAGGTGAGAAGGCGCCTTCTGGCTCAGGGAACGATGGTGTCTCTCAAAGGTGCGACCAATAACACACTATTTATAGTATTATTTGTTCATTTTGAGTACAGTTTTATACGCAGATCATGAAGAAGCTTATATGTAATCATGATCTTAACGTTGTGCAGTGATGAAAGTGTCACAGCTGGTTCGTCTGATGAAAATGATGAGAATGCCAATCAACAGGTACTGTTAGTGTTTGACGTGTTCTCTGTTGTTTCAAAGTTATCTGCTGTGTCTAATCGAGTGTCATGTTAATAATGTAGGAACATGGCTCCATTAGAAAGCCGAGCTTTGGACAGATGCTTGCAGATGGTAAATTGTTGACTGGTGCTATTTTTATTGCCGAGCTCTGTGTTTCCATGTTTCTTGACCAGGTAAAGTTTCCTTAAACAGCAAGTTCTCAAAGTACAACTGGTGAAATCCAAGGTTCAATGCCCATGAAGCCAGTAGCCCCGGGGACTAATCTGAATATTGGGATGGACTTGTGGTCTTCCCAAGCTGGTGTTCCTGTGAAGGTGTGACCAAATCATCCTTCTTTTTCTCCTCCAAAGTAGCTTTCCTGATTTGGTTATAGACTTCGCCGTAACAAAACCGTGTGTTTGCTCAACAGGATGAACGAGAGCTTAAGAGGCAGAAGAGGAAACAATCTAATCGTGAATCTGCTAGGCGATCTAGATTGCGGAAGCAGGTAATATACGTCCTCTGTTAATACCGTCTTACTCTGTTTGCTTATGTAATTATTCATTTTAAAATTAACCATTTCGAACAGGCCGAATGCGAACAGCTTCAACAGAGAGTAGAGAGTTTGTCGAATGAGAATCAAAACCTGAGAGATGAACTACAAAGACTCTCAAGCGAATGTGAAAAGCTCAAGTCTGAGAACAACTCGATCCAGGTATCAAACTCTGGTCTGAACAAGCAGAATCTCTCACAACCTTTTTCATTTTTACACAAGGACACTGAATTTTGTTAACAGGATGAGTTGCTACGAGTGCATGGACCAGAGGCGGTAGCTAATCTAGAACAGAATGCCGCTGGGTCAAAAGATGGTGAAGGAGAAAATTAACACGTAGGAAACATGGAACTTTATAACGACATTATTGGGATTTTTCAACACTGGATAAAAAACCAGTCAACGTTATTTGGGATTAAATAACTATACAATCGTATTACATTTTTGTGTAATAGAGATTCGACCTAAAAGATTGTAGAAGCTGGGACTACACTTTGTTTTATTAGTCTTCATGATCAGTTTCTGACTCTATGTTTGTTGCTGTTGATGGTTCTGGTTCGGTGCTATCATTTGATATTTCTCCTTGAGGTTGCCTGGCTGGTGCAACCTGATTGCCTGTTGGAACAACAAGCACACATTTCGATAATCTGATAGGGGAAATATGAATTCGGAACAGAATATCGGTATGAAAACTAAACCTGAGCCCAAGATTTTGCCAATCATTGATTGTACGAACTGTATCTCTCCCTGGTGTGACCTGACAACTTTCACCTGCAAATGTTTTGATTTGAAGCATTTGTTAAAGTAACTCAACTTAATCGGAAACACAGTCTTGAGTAATGAATGTACCATTTCTCCATATATTCCATCTACGAGTCGATCCACTCTAACTTGGTGTCGTAGGAGGAAAGGACGAATGTGATGGTTATATACTTGTTTTGCTCCCTGTTCTCAGCAGCAGATCAAGAAAAATAGCAGAACCAATGAGCAACGTGTTAAAGCTCGTTGAATGTTAGATGATGCCTACAAATAGATTGGGAAAAGTACCTCGATGGTTGGAAGTTGTAGCCAGACAAGAAATGCAAACTTTACATGATAGTACAGGGGGAACCTGCAAATTATCAAGTTTATGTACCATCAATTCTCTGCATACTATTGAGTTTAGCCAAGCCCTAATTCTTGATAAAGTCCTTTAGGACAAACAATATATTATATTTCCAAGATAACTGCAAAATCATCAAGATATTGTATATAGTATTGAGATGTCTACTGTACCAAGAAATTATCTTGTCCGTGAAGACTTCAACAAGGCTGAAAGAACCGTAAGCTGCAAAGAAGGGAAAGGGAGACTGTGATAAACTCTTGAACATAATAACAGTTTCAACCAAAGAACAGTAGTTACTGAAAGTGAAAGGAATTAGAAAGGGTAAATAGCAATTGCGGTTACAATATCCGACCTGCCCAGTAAATAAGCCATTTCTGTTGTTCATTCTGATCTTTACTCTCAATTGCCTTGAAGGTAGAGTACACAGGCAATCCGATGCCAATGGAGCAGCTGCAGGAAACAAGATTCAGACATACCACAAAAGAATTTCCTTTATAACTGAATCCTTGAGTCGACATAGCTACGCCCTCTAATAGAGTAAAGAAACCAAAAACGACAAAGACAGCACAACTATAGTAAGATTCTCCAACAAGAGATTGGCTTTTGTCAAAAGATACCCTAAAGTATCCCAATAAGTGTTAGAACCCTTGTCCACTTGACGAAGCTTAATATTAATGAAAAAGAAACTCTCTACCCCATTGTTTGACATGTAAATGAAAGTCACTCAATCTCATCAATCACCGACCTAAAAAACCATACAGTTAGAGAAGAAAACTCACCATGCTGTACGAAGTACGACATTGGAACCAAGAGGAGATAACAATACACGCAACCCAACCTGAAATTCCATGGAGAAGCCAATCAATTACCGAAAAGGTGAGAATTATCCATATATTCAGGAATCGGAACACCCCATCCGCTTCAAAAAAAAGTAATCCATAACGCCAATCCGCTACAAAGAAACCTAAATTCACTCGTCAATGCAACCAGGAAACAAAACGTTCACATGGACCTAGACTTTCTGATGATCAAACAAAACCGCAGGCGAGATTATGACTACGGAATCCACCCAACAAACATACATATCTAATCAAGTAATCATTAAATTTGTCATCAATACTAGAACCAAAAACAAAAAAAAAAAAATTTCGTAAATACATACGAATCCTCAAATCACGGATCGGGACAAAGCAAACAAGCGCAAAATCCATCAAGGAGACGGAAGATTACCTCGCTGGTGATTCCGGATCCGAGAAGCGCCATAGATGGAATCTGTGAAGCAAAGCCGCTCATCGGCGATTCATCAATCGGTTTACCAAATTTGACGAACTCACCACACTCTATAAAGGTCACTTGTGTTTAAAATGAATAACTGAAGACTCTAGATGGAACAGAGACTCCTGATAAATAAATATTTTATTTCCTTATATAAAAGAAAAACACCAAAAAGAAAATTAAAGGCCCAATAGGTACAATTCAATTTTATATCATTGTTAAACCCAAACCCGGTCTAAATATACAGTACCAAACCCAATTCATTTAAAACCGCCATGCTGACGTGGCAACAAGTGCTCTTCCATGCCAGCACAACACCAATTCTCCTTGCCGTTTTGCCACGTGGAATCCTCTAACCTGCGCTTTTTCCAGTAAACACTCAGCTTGAAAGTCGGCGAATTGACTGAGTAGAATCGGCCTCATCCCGGCGGCGCAAAACGCTTCCCGCCAAATCATATCTCCGGCGTGTCTCCTATCCGCTGCCGTTTCCACCGCTGCGGAAATTCTCGGTCGAATAACAGATGCTTCCACCATTTTCTTCACTAAATCTCCCAGAGGAGCTGCGGCGTCGAGTGACTCCAATACCATCGTGTAGAACTCGAGAGCGCTAAC